>JANBQC010000103.1:0-24803 GCA_027576995.1 Dimargaris cristalligena
AATATGTGAATCGAGTGGCGGGAATGGCTGAAGGATGCTGATCCTTCAACAAGGCCGAATTCCCGCGCCTCCTTGATGGAACTAGGTGATGATGACACCTAGTCCTTCATAGTTAGTCGGCTTTAATCCTTTAGATTATTAAGCACGACACACCTATATCGGTAAAAATATAAAAATATGGCATTCAGAACCCACTCACCTGTGATCATTGTGTAGATATATTTTTAAACCTTGGTAGCCTGATCTACGAAACATTATCTACATTGGTAACTGTATAATTTTTTAGAGACTCGTCTCTGGTATAAATTGCCTAAATAAATAAATAAAAGGATATACCAGTTGTATGTGCATCTGCCCATGATGCAAGGCTGCTCCAAGGCAACGCTACCAGCAAATAAATACATGCATTTCTGCAATTGTTCCTGCAAGCAGGGAAATAGTTCATAAGCAATGTATCATTTTATCAAAACCAATTGGGTTACCAGTCTAGGAGAGGAACAAGTAATCCGTTTGTATATTTACTGATACGAAAAGACTCTCAAATATGTAGAATTGAGTGTCTAACCGAATCTAAATGTATGTCAGTGGGTTCACTGAACCATCAGTGACTTCAAAATTTGATAATTTGGAATAACATCTTGAAGAGTATATTTGGATTTAGAAATAATGCTTACAGAGCTGGAAGATGTCCAATGCTTAGTATTAATATTTGTGAAAGAGGCGGTTAAACTATATTCGTTTAGCGGCCACTGGTTACTGGATTTCTAAACTATCCCAGCTCTTGATTTAAATTGCCGACGTGACGCAGTTTATAGGCCTAAATAAAATCAGCGGCATTCGTTGTCTGGCATTATAATCAGCACCGCCATGACCAGGCCTCTTGATTTAGATGTTGCTTAAGCCAGGTGGCAATTTGTCAGCGAATACCACATCGCAACACCCAGTTCAAAGACTATCAGTTTAAACCTCCTCTGCTGACACACGAAGGCCATCCCTGGAATCCTCACTGTCGATCTGTTGATCTTTTGAATTCCTATAAAAAGCATTTAAATATCCGCAAATACTTTCTGGTACCGGCCTTATTCCTAGGATGCTTACTCCCGGTTATTAATATTGTATTAAGCATCTATGTAGTAATCCTCGTCTGCCATGCTCTCCCAGAAAATACTAATCAAGACAACTTCCGGTGCAGTATTATTAAGAGGTCTACCATATGAATTGTAGTATGGTATTAGAATGGCTAACTACTATGACGTCAAGTAATTAAATATAAATCATGACCCAATATTTCTTGAAACTCCACCACCCCCCTTTTGTTTTGCCCAGGAAACTGCTTATACTAAATTTAATAAGAGGGGCAGACATATATATAACCATCTCCCGGTTCGGCCCAGAGTTAAACAAAGTTGACAGCATAGTATAGTGCTAGCCTATCGCGCGACAATAGGCAACTGGTGGTTGGAGTAGAAGACAAGTGGTTAAATGTAATGGTAGCAATAAGTGTGGTGAAATTATATAAACTTATAATACTGGGAGAAGTCCAAGTGTAGAAGCAAGTCCAAATAAGGGTGGTAATCCACCGACTCACGCGGGTCATTCTCGAGCAAATGGGGTGCATCCTGCAGACAGGTTCGGATAGATTCCGGCAAGAACGGCTCCATCTCCGGGCGCCGCAAAGCTGCATTGCCCAATTGCTGGTAGAAGGCCTGGAGCTCAATCCGAAATTCCTCATGGAGGCCTTCCGTTTGTTCAGTTCGGGCGGCGATCGAAGAGAGTGACGACCCAGGGCCGGGCCCGGGTAACTTGGGACTGATGATGGTGATCGTAGGCCCGGGACTCTCCAACTGAACAAGGTCTGCCTCCACTTGTTTGTGAAACCGAAGAATGACCTCGAAGATACTGGCCAAAATCTTCTGGAGCAATCGGGATGAACCACGCTGTAGGCTCATGTAGAGTAGTGTATCCCATACAGAGAGGTGGTAGTCGTGGAAATCAATCAGGCTGGGACAGCCTGTCGCCGAAAAGTTCTTACTGTCCTGAGCAAGAGAGGTGGTCATCCAAATCTGTAAATGGTGACATATCTGTTGGAAGCGAACCCAAGTGCGGCCATAAATCACATCCGCCACATACTGGTTAAGGGCCTTGAGGAACTGTTGAGCTTCAAAGTGTAATCGAATCACAACGGCCGAGTAGCGAGCGAGTCCGGCGTCATGGCCATCCCGGTGCTTAAGTCGGTACTTCCGGAACAAGGGTGACATAAATAGGCGGCGGGAGATCTGGCCCACTGTATGGGTAACCCAATTAAGCTGAAGGGTGAATTGGAATAGGCGGTTAGCCCGGTCTTGGATAGCTGTAGTAAGTACTACCGAGGTGTGCAGCGGCGCTCCGTAGCGGAATGAGAGGAATTTGAAACAATGCGGGCTATAGGGGCTAAAATGGTCTTCATTGAAACGGGACCGCATCCGAATAGCCAGGAATTGGTCCAAAGTCCCTCGTTCCTCTGGGCCAACTGGGGCGGAGCCGGATGCTGCGGTGAGACTGGCCAGGGATGATTGTGGTGATAAGTCAGGTAGCGTCCGAAGCATGTCGTTCAGGGTGCGGTGTAGGTAGGTCATGTACTGGGTATGGAGCTTTTCTTGCGAAATTGGGGCGGCCAATAGAGACCCGATTCGCTTCGACTGATGGCCCCGGTCTGACCGCATGGAGGCATTTAAATCAAAACCCGACTGGTCAGCCGTATTTCGGTACCGGGACTGGAAGGTATTCCGATGGCGTTTCTCCCGCATAAATGCCGGTAATTCCACAAAAAGAATACTCTCCATAGCAGATTTGGCCGAGCCCTCGCGTAAAAATACAAAGGTAGCTAGCCGATGCAGGTGGTCCAGTAGATGGGCCCGAGTTAGCAGAACATGAAGACCCAAATGGTGGATGAGTGCAATTTGGCAATCGAGAACCGGTTGTAGGGCCCTGGTTATAGTTACAGCTATCGGTTGACCCGCCTCGGTCGATAATAAAGGTCCGGCAACCACCGAACGTAGCTCCCGGGCCACCCCCGGACCAGTATTGAGCCAGGTGGCTAGTCGACGAACCGGAAGGGGGCCAATTTGATTCGATTTGGGATCAATGGTTGGATTTGCCAAGGTCATGGGCGGTGGTGGCGATGGGTTATGGGATAGTGCTATTTGGTTGGTTGGCGTTGGCGGTGAGCAGAATGCTTTCGATATCCCCGTACCGGACAACATTCCAAGCGCAAGTGTTTGATTCAGCAGTAGAACCGATGGGTCCCGATAATCGCCCAGCCAGCGGAGTGTACGGCCCGCTTCCACAATACGACCGACAAGGCCGGGTGTCAGGAAGGCAGGTATGGGGTTGAACTGGACCATAAGGCATGGCTCGGCCAAAGACAGGGCCGGCTCGGACTGCCAGAATGGACTGGGTTCTTTTAAGTCCCCGTCGGCTGAAGCCGGGCGATAAATAAAGAAAAACTCACGAAATGGGTCCGCCAAGCTAATTGGGGTATCCGTTAACTCATTTACTAGCCCAAGCCATTTTTCGAGCCAGTCGAGCATGGGGCGGGCGGTGTGTTCTAGAAGCACCCCGAACAGAGCCGACAGCATGCTGTTTGAAGCCATCCCTATGCTCAGATCCACCAGTGTGTGATAGATGTAGTTCACCAGACTTGAGCCCCTGGGTAAGTAGAATCCATAACGTAGAAATTCCTCCGTCTGGGTACTGTCTAACTCACCGATCCGCCGTTCAGCATCCATCTGTAGATTCGGTTAAATTCCCGAATGTCAGTTGAGCATAAAAATGTAGTACATGTCGAAAGGTTTAGCGGATTTTAGACACTGGTGATACTCGAGTAGTTTGGGGAGCCCAAGGCACTGCGTGTCGGGAAAAATGGAATCTGGCATTTCAATGGGCTATCTTGGTGCCCTATTAACATTTTAATTAAGCTATAAAAAGACTGGTGGGGCTAACGAACATACTATACATAATTCGGCTGACTTACACTGTAACAGAATGAAGCAATAAACTTGAGGACGTCGTGGGATTCGCGAAGCTGATGGTAGAGTGCCAAAAGGGTCAATTCGCCCCTTCGACGCAACTGGTCAAATTCCTGAGTGATGTATTTGTGTACAATCGACAGATACTCGGTCAGAGCGAATGCGAAAGCATCACCAGTTTTGCCCCAATGGCTAATTAGGTTGAATTGTTTAGATGCATGATTATTACGGTTGGCAGAGTGAATATTCCAGGGGTGCAGGATATTAGGGTCAGCGGCCAATAATATGTAAGTTCTAGGGATTATAAGGTAGGGGGGATTTTCCAATTACCCTATTATTCCGATTTCTGGATCAATATACAATTATCTGAAACAGAACAGAATTGTACATAATAGGCATATCAGTACATTGGACTGTGTTACGATGTAATTACCTTATATTCTCGCGGAGGGTGGAGGATACGCGGCGTAGTCGAACCACACAGGTGCCAAAATCAAGAAGCCGGTCGATGTAACTAGGAGTGCGTTTAGAATTTAGGAAGGCGGTTCGGGCATTCGTTAATTGATTGAATTGGCCAGAGCCCAAATGGGCCCCTGAGCCGATAAATATAGAAAAACAGGGGCAATAGCGACACGGTTATCCGCCCGGATTGCAGAGGGATCTAATAGACGAGTATTATAAAATACTTACATTATAAGCGATTTATGGCTATATTGCCGTAGGCGAACAAACCGTTTAGCCAGAGTAAATCGACTACCGGTAGAGTCAAAAGTGAAAGTGGACGATGGCACTCCATTCAGCATAAGATAGATATCCTGTGTAGGAACACGTCACCAGTCCATAAGAATTTAAAAATGTACAATCGGTTCGGTTAGATAATGAAGCCTGGACAACATTATTTTGCAGACCAGAGATACTAAATGGCGGAGTATGACTGCCTGGTAAAAATTTAGTTGTTCATCCAACTTACTCGTATTAATGAACTGTCGTCGAGTAGGGAGAGCTGAGTTGATCGCAATAGTAAAAATGTGCTATATCTATAGGATAAACATCAAAATAGTCGATTCGATTTCAGGGATATTCGTCGTGATCATATACGATGCCATTAGTGTACGTTCTATATCAACTGAATTGGAAGAGAAATTGGGTTTGGTTATAATTACGTTGTTTATAATATCGCAAATAAAAGACCCGCTAGGAATCCGGGAATGGCTTACTTTTGATACACAGCGTTAAATTTATCGATGGTGCAGAGTTCCGAGAAAAACCGGGGAATACCAATGATCCCTTCGGTTCGGTATTTGGGGGATTCGGTATTTTCCCAGCAATAGAGCGGCTAACAAGTACCAAACAAATCCAGGGGGAGAAAAGGGTTAGATAACTTCGATGAGATACTCTGGGACAAGAGCGTAGTGTATACGTACATAAAGGCATTTGTGACTCAGCACGACTTACGTTTACGGTGGGGGAAAGGTACTTCAGTTTATCCCAATGGGCCAGGGGAGGTGACAGAGAAGAGCTTGGAATCACAACTGGCCCTGGTAGCGGAGAGGGTTTCTGAGCCTGACCGGACGGTTGGTGGTGCGGTAGTGGTGAAGGGAATGTCCGGTTCGGAACAATTGTTTTTGGGATATCGGAGGATAGGGTAGGCAGACAGAGCCAGGGACCAAGGCCCTCGGGCATGCGAAGCCCCAGGGAGGGCCGTTCAAAGGATGAGGCGTCGTCGGTCGTAATAACCATGTTGACATGGGAAGCACTCGTCCAATAAAGGGGATCGGCAGGAACTGGACCAACAGTAGTTTACAAGGAAAAGGCACAAGGGTCGGAAGGGAGCTGGGAATGTCGAGTAGACCCACGGGTGGCCGATTGCCCTGGGGAGTGCTGGACGATAGCGAATATTATTAGAAAAGAACCGTGGCACACAAAGAATGTCAACATTGGCATTTTGGTAAACCTGGTGGAATGGACCCCTCGCTCATACCACTGAGCCTGACCATGCAGCAGCCTGGGATGGTTTTTCACGCTGAAGTCAACAATAGCAGCTCTTGGCCTTAAAACTGTCCTTGTCGAGTGCTCGTCAGATTCACAATCTACTGGGGATAGCATAAAAGTAGGACATATTTAAAGAATCTGTTTTAATTGATTCTACCCCCCAATAAACGGGATAAAGATACTTATAAATAGTGCCAGAGCAAGGCCGCTGGTTTCATTAATTAGTTCACTGAGACTTCCAATACGGCGGAATAAGAGGGTCGTGGTTATTATTACAGCTGCACTGAATCGTTCGCCTCGTGTAAGAATATAAATTATAACTAGGCTCCCATTAGTCGCCAAGGAATGAGTAAGTATTTTTATTGGAATAATAGATGGGTCGATATGGTGATGTCTAATGGCCAGTGAGGGCTTCATCAATTGGCCTTGGCTATATAATGATAACAAAACCACCTTCCCCTTAAACATTTTTAACACAATCAGTTAGATTTTGAAGGGGTTGGTCACAAATGCCAGCAACTTCGATATGGGTATGCCAATAGTGCTATAGGCATCGGGCAGGTTGCGCCAGGTTTGTCATTGTCAGACAACTCCACACCAATAATGACACTTACATTAACTGCTATTTAGTCGCAATGTTTAACCAAATATCGATTTTCGGGATTAGTTCTAGTTTTTCACTGCACCGCGCCCTTTCAAACCAAGTCCGGTATACTGTATTTTGTTTAATAGAGGACCTTATTGAATTGACTGGAATTACACCCTGCAATAGGTTCCGGGGTAAATTAATTTCGAATTTGCTAATACAAAAAAGAATGCCAACTAATGAGCACAAAACTAGAGTAACGTTAATATAATGATTGAGCATAATGAAAATGAATAAAATGGAGTACTATCTATACCAAACAAAAAAATATAACGAACGATAAAACTATCGATTATTCAAATCGGCCACAATTCGATTTGGGCGAGATTAAAAAGGGGGTGGAGGCACGGTATGGCAAAAATGCAAAAAATAGATATACTCTACTAAGATACAGAGTCCGTAACTCGACGGCCACACGGCTAATCCGGTTTAAATCCAGGGCATCCAAATACAGTCCATGCGCGCTAGAATCTCCGGGTTGGTGGCATGCGAAATGAGGTCCAGGACCGTTTGGCACGCCGGGATATTCTTCTCGGCCCCCTTCTCGCGGTCATTCCGGCAGGATAGCGCCTCCGTCTTGATGATGATGGTGTTGATATTCTGGTTCACCTTGTCCCGCAGGGCCGGCAGGTCGAACGTTTTCTGGTGGGTGGTTTGCCAGTTGTAGAGTTCATCCCGGACAAACACACTCAGGAAATCGCTCATTTCGTTTTCGGGCTCGGTCAAACTGCGGGCGATGGCCACTAGACTACCGGTGAAGCATCCCTCGATGCCTATGGGCTGCATGAAGGTCTGTAGGTTAGGCGTCAGGCGGAAAGGCACTGACTCCACGTTGGTAAATATGGGGCTCTGGGACGTCCAAGTGGGGACCATCTCCATGGACCATACGTTACCCGTGGCGCGTGAAACGCTAAACTTGTGGGGGTAGCGATGGCCAGCACTGATGATATAGGTCATGAAAGTCGCCGCCGCTAACTGGCCTGTGAATTGTTTGCGGAAGAGCCAATAGTCGGCATAGCTTGGGGTGCTGTGCATAATGTAGTCCCGTAGCATAGTGCTGGGCGCGAAGTTGGTGGTGATATGGTCGATGATGTCCATCTTGAGGTTCAAGAATTCACTCTTCTGGCGCTTCGTATCGTCCAACTGGCCCAGGGCAGTGGTATAGTATGATGTAGCGTCGTCTCGGCTAAAGTTGTGTCGCTGGCAGTAGGACTCGTACATCTCCTGCAGGGTGAAGTACGACGGGTCGTCCTGGACAATCCGAAGCAGGGGAGCCACGGGTACAATGACGGGTAGGGTAAATGAGAGATCCCGTTTGCGGCTCTCGCGCTGGTCATCGAGCAGGGTGTCAAAGAAACGGAACAGTTGGTACACCCGCTCTTCGCGTTTGCTGTGGCGCGGCAACGGCTGCTGCACCATAAACGGGTAGACGACCCCGTTTTGGCCCCGGATACTGATACGCCGGTAGCAGTAGCCGAAACCCCGCACCATGACGACCTCGGGAATAAACCGGTCAATACGCACCAGCTCGGATTCATTCTTCAGCAGCTGGTACTGGCCGGGCACTTCGATTTCGTCATATTTCTTGGACTCGAACTCCACCAGGTAGTGGCTGAAATTTTCGAGCGGCTGCCGCTTGGGTCGGCGGTCGACCATCTTCTCGAACCGATCCCGCCAGCGGCGCAGTTTGACAATGTAGGGGTCAAAGGTCAGCTTTTCCTGTAAGAAGTCCCGCAGGAACTCCTCCCGAACGAAGGCGGGTACCACGGTATAGGCGAACTTCTTGAGGTTGGCCTCGGTGGCGGTGTTCAGGTGCATGTTGGCGATACCATGGGATAGGCGCAAATTCAACTGCTGCACGCCATCGCTGTGCAGGGCCACCAGTAGTCGATACACCTCTTCATCGTTGGTAGGCTTCAGGCGGGTGTAAATCTGCTCGATCATCATTTCAATCGAGGTGCCCGAGAGGGGGAAGGCGGTCTTTAGCACCCGCATAATTTCTTCAACGTGGTCCCAGGACTGCAGGGCCTTGTTCGCGTCCCCGCCGGAGGAGGCATCGCCTGCGGGTGGGGCAGAAATCTGCCGCTTGAGCAGCAACAATTCTTCGCGGGTGGCCCGCACATGGTAATGGAGGGCCTGCGGGTAGCTCTTCGCAATGAGTATCAGCATCTGGCGGCACAGGGGAGCTTCCCGTTGGGACAGACCCGTAAGTAGCTGGGGGATGAAGGCATTCCAGAATTGAATAGGCATTTCGCCCTTGTAACTCTCGAATACCTTGGCCATCGAGCCCGTCGAATCATCCAGGGTAAGCAGCCAGAGAATTCGGGCAATGAACCGGCGGGACTGTGCGTTTTTGAAGATGCCCGCCGCGTGGAGATAGCAGCTCAGTGCGTGCGTACCCCAATTGACATCGGTGGGGTTATCCTTGAACAGGGTGTCGTTGAATTGTCCCCAGGCAGCCCACGCCTTACCCGACGACATATCCGACTGGATGGCCTCGGAAAAGGCCAGCTTGGCCTGGTCGTGAAGGTCCAGCTTAGCCAGAAACATGCCCTTGAGCGAGAAAAACTCGGCCTTTTGGGCACCATTAAAGTACATGAGGTTGGTATTATTAATGACATCCAACCCGGTGGTCCACTCGGCCGGATTCTCGTAGTAGCACTGGGCCTGCTCCTTGAGTTTCAGGAAGGCCTCCTGGATCTCGATGTTGGGGAGGGTGTAGATTTTGTTCAGCGAATCCACACAGACATCCAGTAGCTTGTGCTGACGGGCCACCCGGGCAAAGCGATTAATGATCCAGGCCGTTTCGTGGTAGCCTCGGTAGGCGAACGAGGTGGCGGCCACGTTGGTTTGTCCGTTGGCCTGCTGCTGGGTGAGGGCGGGCACCATGGGCAAGTAGGTTTTGTTGATGGCCGTGAACGTGTGCTGACGCCAGGCCACAATGTCGCTCCACAACTGGATGTCGTCCCAGGAATTGGGTAGGCGCTCGCGCCAGGTCTGTAGGTTGGTTTTCAGGTCATGCGATTTGACCTCGATATTACTGGTGGTGGTGGTTTCGAGGCTGGCGTACATGTTCTGGGCGTCCTGCAACTCCACGAATAGCTGGAAGAGATGCAGGTGAGGAATATTGGCCGGGCCGATTTCGGTCGGCAGAGCGTACCACTTCTTAAGACTAAGCTGCAGGCACTGGATCCAGGATTGGTTAAAGTCCTCCAACCGGCTCTTGTCCTTCTGGGCCTCGATCAGGATTAAGAAGGTCTGGTACATCTTGTGGCGCGGCGAGGCCTCGTCCGTGCCGCGCTCCAGCAGACCGGCCACTTGGGCCGTATCCTTGGACCAGTCCCAGAGGCGCCAAGCGCACTCGGTCTGCAAGTCTGAATTATCATCGTGTTTCGCCAGGTCAATCAGAATATCCCACTGCTGAAGTTTCTGAGTGGCCCGGATCCAGTGGTCCTCCCAAAGGCAGTACTCGGACTCCGAGAAGGGTAATCCACCCTTCCGGGCCCGGGTCTGAGCCTTTTCATACATGGCCTGGGCCTGGTCCCAAACATCGGCCTGTTCGTAGGACAGGGCCGTGTTGGTTTCCATGTAGGAGGCCCGCCGGCGCCAGAGTCCGAAGAAATAGTCCTGCTCGTCCAGGTGCCAGTAAAGTTCCGCTAGCCCATCCAGGGTGCTGCCCAAGACCTTATCCTCCTCCATCTCCTCGGGGTTCTCCGGGGGTATCTCCGTAATGGATCGCTCCAGGATAAGCAGGGCCGAGTGCCAGGCATTGAAGTGCTTGCCTAAGAACTTAACCAGCTGGGGGGAGAGCTGGGGCATAGGTCGACACTGCAGGACAGCGTCCAGTAGAGTTTGGACTACATTAGGTCGGGCGTTTTCCTGCAACTTATGATAGGGTTTGGCTAGGAGGTGAATGAGGGACTTGGTTAGGTCGTGGCGCTGCTTGCTCGTGAGGCACGACCAGCAAAGCGGGAATAGGTCCTTCCACAGAGTGGCCGACAGTTGGGGGTCGAGGTAGATCAGTTGCATCAGGGGAGCCATCATATCGCTGAGACGGTATTGGCAAATGGTATCCACGAAGGTGGTCAGCGAGTCGGCCAGTTGGGTAAATAGGCGATCAGACGTATCACTTCCGCCGGGAGGCGTCACCGTAGATGTTATCGAGGGACAGGGGCCATCTGTATCCATGTCGGTATCTAGCCAGGGCGCCAAAGCAGCAATCGGGGCAGTCTTGGTTGAGTGGGACAATGTCTCCAGTTTATGGTGACCCGCAATAGAACCCAGGAGGATAGCCAGGGCCTGCTGGATCCAGAAGTAGCCCCCCAGACTCTCCCAGTTCTGGATATGAATCACATAGTTGAGGCGCAGCGGTAGGGACGGGGAGATGCTATGGTTAAAAATATGGTAGAATCGACTGCGTAGGACCGGATTGGGGAAACAGGTTCCCAGTAAAAAGGCCTGCTCCAGACGGTAAGTAAGCTCGGAGCGGGCAAACGACGGTTCCGCATAGATCTTTTCGACCAATTTGAGGTAGTCCTCGGTCAAGTGGGCGTTTTGGCGCTTCTCCACACTCATCATGGTAACGAGTAGGTTGGCCTTTTCCTTGATGGTCGGGAAGAGACTTTCGGGGTCCAGTACCCACTCGGCTATAATCGCCAGAATGGTCGATAGCAACTGGATACTCTGGCTGTTCTCAATGAGGGTGACGAGGGCCGTCAAGTACCAGCGGCGCTGGTCACCCAGATGGGAAATGCGCATCTTGAGCAAGTTCAAGGTAATAATAAGCAGATTCAGTGGGGAGTCGGGGGGGCTGCTTTCAGCGGTGGCCGGGGTGGGTGCCGCCGTGGCAGATGCCTGCTGTGCGGTAGGGGTCGACGAATCCGATAGGAATATATTTGGTCCCGCCCCACCGACTGCCGGGGTCTTACTCGTGGCGCTTGGGGTGGCCGTCCCGGAAGTGGATAAGGCCGAGGTTTGCGGGTGATCAATGTGGTCCCGGGTCAGCTTTTGCACAAGTTTAACCAGTCCGGGAATAAACACGTCAAGACCCTGGGGGTGGGCTTGAGATCGGGCTTTGAGGGCTTTAAGAACCCCGAACAAGTTCGTGGTATTCTGCAGCCCCTCATTGATGAAAGTGTCCATAGCCGAATGGAAGTGGGCGAGGTCGCTATTGTCTTCGTCGTCATCCCCCGCGGGGGCGGGCCGAATCCCATCGAGGTCACCGGTCGGGACAGCGGCACTCTCCCCCACCTTGGCGGGAACCGTAGAGGCCAAGACGCTCACACGGGGACTGGGGGAGCTCGGCCGAACAAAGTCGGCGGCGGGGGTAGGATAAATAATATCGTAGATGCGTTTGAGAATGGGGAAAAGGGCGTGCACCACGGCCGGGTTGTCGAACTGCAGGGACTTCTCTAGTAAGCTATACAGGGGGCGCAGGTGCTCCAGGAGCCATTTGGAATCGGCCCGGTCAACGACAATACGCAACACCTCTAGGTTGTTGCAAACGGTGGTCAGGATCGCTTCATTCATGACCACATGGAGTAGACACCGCTCGAAATGGCTCAGCTTGACTTGGATATCCACCCACAGGGGCGGGGACAGGAGCTCTTTCAGAATCCGCAGGGCCCGGGGAATGAGCACCACTCTGTTAGAGGTTTCATTGGTAAAGCATACAAACCGAACCAAGTAATTGACGACTGATTCACGGAGGTATAAGGGGGGCATATATAGAGCCAGCGACGCGGCGGCCGAGTTTCGATTTCCGCTACGTGCTCCTAGGCCATGTCCCTCGGGCGCAGCCATGGACGAAGCAGTGGCGGACGAGGCAGACCGCTTGCGAGTAGCTCCGAAGGTCGGGGAGGGCTTGGGCGATGTGGCCTCATTGGCAGTGGCGGCGTCAATATCCATCGCCCCCGAGGAACTCGCCGCAGCCGGGTCGGATTCACCGGCCGCAGTGGTTTTGGTCAGTCGGGTTTGTTCCCATTTCAGTACCAATTCAGCCAAATCAATGGTCAGGGCCCGCGTTTCCGGGGTAAAACTCTGCATCAATCCCAGTTTGGTCAGCGCACTGACCACATGCGGGAAGAATTGTTCCCGGCTGTCGAAGAACATTTCGTGGTGCCGAATGAGTAGCTGGTAGATATTAACCATCTGGGTCACGCTGTGACCCTCCTCCACCAGTATTTTCTTAATCCAGCGAACCCAGGCGGGCAGGGCAGCGTCCGACGCCGCCGAACCGGCGGACCCCGCACCTTGGGCGGGGGTGGAGGTGGGGAGCCGTTGGGGAAGGATGGGAGTCATACAGTCCAAGGCCTGGCGCACCAAATTGCGAACCTCCGACTGGTGGGCGCGCAGGAGGGCCACGTAGATTTGGGAGCAGATCTTGACCGGGGTTTCAAAGGCGTTAATAAAGCGGGCCAGGAGGACGTAGGTGGAGTGTTTGGTAATGATGTCCTCAATCTTAATGAACCCCCAGGAAAAGAGAATAACCGCCTTCTTGTTCTCCATGAGCTGGGGCGCGTACTCCACAATCAGGCCAGTGAACTGCAGAATTTCGATAATAAGGTAGTCGTTGAGCCAGGCACGCATATCCGGGCTGTGTTTGCCCGACATTTGCTCCCACAATTGGGTCCCGATTTGGCGGACCATGGCCTCATCCAGCACGGGGGACACGTCCGGGCTCCGCAGGGAAGCCAGTACCATGGGGTTGACGACAAACCGCAGGGCCCGCACCTTGAGTTCGGTGGATACACTCGAATCCATCAGGTTATCCAGGAACTGGTGCAGAATCTGGCGCTTGGCGTCCGTACTGAACTGGAGGCAGACCGTCTCCCAGAAAAAGCGGCGTAAAGCCACGGTGTCGAAGGGACCATCGGAACCTCCGAAGCGTAGGATAGGCCAGACCAAAATGGTAGCCGTGGGCTGGAATTTGAGGATAGCCATCAACAGATCGACCAGTAGCTCAAAGTCCCGCAGTTCGGCCACGGTGAAAGGGTGCTCCATGGCGCCCGCTAGGCGGGTCCGGATAAGTTCCGAATGAGCAAAGGTGGCAATGTGGGCCACCAAGTCGGGGTGGTCCGCAAGCCACTGGGGCTGGTGATCCACCATGATATTAAGCAGGTGGACCGTATGAAAAGCCATTGCGAGCCGCTCTTCGGGGGTACGGCTAGCCGGCTGTGCTTTCGCGTCGCTCACACCATCGCTAGCACCGGCACCGGTCGCGGGCACGGTTGGCGTATCTCCCACGGGCGGTTGGGACGGGGTCGAGGTATAGGCCGCGTTGTTAGATGGGGTATCAACCGAGGGGGACGGCTTGGCAGTAGGGGTTTCTCCCCCGCCGACATTGGTGGTCGGAGCCGGGGTGGACTTGGCGCTGGTGGCAACGGCTCGGATCACGGGCTCCTGCAACTGGAGCAGGGCACCTATTTCCTCCTGATGGGTCATTAACGCCTTGGTCAACGTCAGGGTCGTGTCTAGCTTCAGCATATTGGCGAACAATAAGGCGTGCGGGGCACTCGCCATATGGTTCAGGAAAAACACCACACTCTCCGAGGCGTAATTGGTCAAGTAGGCCAATAAAGGGGCCCGGAAAGGGCTTGACTTATCGCGCCGCAGGCTGGACTCCATCTGGAGGGTGGTATTGACCAGTTCGGCCAAAAACACATTAGCCGAGGGCGGCAGCAGGTGGAAAATATTCAGCATGGCCACCGCCACCTTGATCTCCTCAATATCCTGGAGGGGCTTCGTAGAGGCCTCCGCCAGCATAGTCGGATTGGCTAAATTCTGGAGATGGTCCAGGACCTTACGCCCGATTTCGACCTTAAAGTAGCTGGTTAGGAGACGGAGCATCCGGGCCAGGGCCTCCATACCATGAACGGAAAGACGGCGGTGGTCGGAAAGGGACATGAGAATGGGGCGCAGGCCGGTCTGCAGCAGCTCCTTGGGTAGTTTAGGGATATGGGTAAGTACAAACTTCAGGCCTTTGTTAGCCACCTCCACAATGTCCGGTGATTTGGAATACAGGGACTTGAAGAAGACCGAGATGATCCGGCCCTGCATCGGATTTTGGCGGGTGGTCAGGAATTCGGCGTTGGTCATGGCCGTCGACAGGAGTTTGAGACAGACCAGCCGGAAGTTGACCACATAATTGGGGCCGCGCACCTGGGCACCGGTATTGACTAGAGCCTGGTCTTCGGCGTCCGCTAGGGCCAGCGCTTCGTTCAGCAAGCGCAGGAGGGGTTCATTGATGGCAAGGAGAGGGGGCTCTAGCGAGAGGCAGAACGTGATGGCGTCGGTATTCCCGATTTGCATGTTCAGGGATAGGGCCCGCAGGGGTTTGGCAAAGATGGGCCGAAGCAGTTTCTCCCGGAGGGGCGTTAAAATGTCCGTAATCGATATGCCCGTTTCCACTGACAATAACTCAAAGGAGCCCTGCGCGGTGCGGCGAACATTAGCGTTGGAATTGCTCAATTCGATGATCAGCAAATCGACAATGCTATTGAACTTGATCTGTAGGAGATCAGGCGCGGCTGATTCATCGTCGGGACCGGCGGTGGTCGGCTTCGGGGTGGAGGAAGACGGATCAACGACAGCGGAGGCCTGGGTACTCATATCCACAAGGGTAGGGGAGGATACTGCACCCGGGGTAGACACACCGGGGATGGACCTAGGTTCCAGTTTGGTCGGGCTGCTGTTGGAGAGGGTTCCCTCGGGTTTAATCGATGTCGACGGCGAGGACTCCGCGGGAAGACCAGGGGAGGTGTTCGAAGCCGCGCTAGGGCCTGATGGGGCCGTGTCCATAGGAGTAGTGGCCGGGACAGTCACCCCGTCACTACCAGGCTCTTGCTTGACGGGCCCATCTGCGGTCTGATCCACCTCCATTTGGGCCAATGGGTTCGACCAGTTGGGTACGGGGGTATTCGTTGTCGATTGGCCTTCTTGGGTCGCCCCGGTAGGGGGATGTGGACAAGGGGAACGGCGCTTGTGCCAGCACTGCCACAAGATTGAATAGAGCGTATCGGTAGTAAAATCGATATGGGCGGCCCGACTGTAGAACTCGGTAATGGTAGAGTCTTTGAGGATATAGAGGAGCCCTTTGACGAAATCAACGACGTGCTCGAGTAGCCAGCTGCGACCCAACTGGAGCTGCATGCTAAGCAACCTGATACCCCGACAGCCCCCCAATTTTTGGGACCGGTCCTCCAGATAGCAGCAGCCCGTGAATCGAACCGCCAAGTCGTGGAAAATGGGCAGTTGGGCCACTAGGGCGGCATGGTGGCTGTCGGCTAAAGGAGATGTAGGTAACTCGGGGGAAGTAGGAGCATCCCCAGCGGCCGGAGTAGGGCTAGTAATCGCTAATTGGGGAGTGGCCGGGGCCGGTTCATCCTCGGTGGATAATCTCGATAGGGCAGGAATCTTCGGGGAGCGAGGGGAAGGCTGGAGAAGGCTCAGCTCAGTGGTGACCGAATGGTCCTCGCCGAGCAACATACATACGGTGCGGTAAAACAAATGGAGGGCCTGTTCGCCGAGTTGGTTCATCTCCGGCGACTCGGAGGCGAAGGCCCGCACCAGCGATTCTACCAAGACGGGGGCGCTCTGGCTCGCGACTGTTTCGGCCGGTCCCGCGGTGGCGACCGGGGGGGAAGGACCGGGTACCGAGGCCGAGTAGTCAGACTCGCTCAATTGGGCACAGAACTGGGTGGTGTGCCATACGGCAAAGTACCGTACCACCTGCTCGATCAGGGCAATGGCCCGATCACGCAGGCCTGGGACCGAGGCCGCCCGAAACACGGCATGGATCACTGTAGCCAGCACATCATCCGGTGCCGCAGGGGTGTGTCGCCGGAGTTCAAAACTAGGCATCATGTGCGGTAATGGGTGGTCGGCCCCTTGGCTGGACGATACGGGGACTGGGCCAGGCCCTGCTCCTCCTCCAGTGGACGCCGCCGAAATATGAGCGGCCGCCACCTTGCGGAACCATTGGCGGAGGCGCTGCAAGTAATGGGCCGTAAACCCCTGGGTGTCCACCAACAGCGCCAACTGGCCCGTGACTAGAGCGAGGGCCTTTTCCTTGTAGAAGAAATCCACTGCGGGGTTTTCCAGGACCCGAGTGGCCATGGCCAGGCACTCGTCGAGGGGAAGCGGGTGGGGGTGATCGATCCCGTGGAAGTAAATGTTCATGTGCAGCACCTTTTGGGCCGGGTTGAGGTAGTTTAATTGGGGGAATGACTTGAACATGCGCCGGTTACGCCCGCCTAGTTTCCCCAGGATGCGTACGGTGGTGTGGCTCAGACTCTGGTCGTACGGGTCGGGCTGGAGGTGCTTCCAGAGTGCCCACATGATATCGTTAATAACGGGGGCCATGATAGGGTCCAAGAACTCCTGGGTGAGGTTGTCAATACACAGTTCGAGCGTGCGCAGCCCCTGCCCCACTAGTTCAGAGCCCGGCTCCAGGGCTAGAACCAAAGGTCGCATCAGCAAGGCTAGATACGGCAGCAGTACACTAAGGCGCACGGGTACAGTTAGACAAATCTCCACGAACAAATCGCGCATATGCCGCTCGTGGGTGGTATTTAGCAGGGCGTTGAGGTTTTCCAGGAGCATACGCAACAAGGGCAATACTTCCTTATAGAGCGTTTCGAAGCGACCTCCGCCGATGCTACGGAACAGAGCCCGGAGCAAGTGGAAAAAGTCGGCCGGATTATACGCCTTCCCGGATAATTTAAGGCACGACGTAATGATTTTCGCCACATGGGGCTTGAGCACGATTTCGTTGGCGTTGGGGAACAGCGTGACGGCCATGAAGACCAGTTTGAAGAGCTGGACCATGACCGATGTTTTCAGGAGGTCAGTCCCGCCTAGTTCGTCGAGTGCGTCCATGAGAAATTCCAGGGCGATGCTAGCAAAGCTCTGGGAGACGGCATCACTGGCCAAAAAGAACTGGGGTACGGTCAGGAGGGAAATGTGGATCAATGTGCGCGCGAATAGGTGGGGCATCTGGGTTTTGAAGACCTCTTGGAAGATGGCGGGGTCAATGTAGATGAACACGCTGGCGAAGTGCTCCAACAGTTCCTTCTCCTCCTTGGTCACCGCCCCGTATTTGGCCGTAAATTCCCGGTGGTGGGCGGCTAGGGTGGGGCCATCGGGGGGTATAGTTGGATTGATAGGACTCGCAGCCCCCTCGGAAGCGTTTAATTCCTCGGCCGCCTGGGGGATACCGTAATAATCAAAACAATTGATTCCTGCTCGGAACAGGTTCTGGAAGATGGCCACTTCCTCGGGCGGAAACCCTCGGGCCACGGCGTTGTATTCCTGTAGATTGGTCTCGGATGGGGGTGGCGGGGGATTACAGTGCTTCAAATTAAAGACGGCGTTCTTGATGCCCGAAACCAGGCTCTTGATCAGGAAACGGGTGTCCTTGATGATATCGCCCTGGGCCTCCAACGTCGATAGGGCAATGGGCAGGTACTGCTCGTACACGGTGCCCGAGGTAAAGGTAATGGGATCCCGGTCGTTGGAGCTGGGGGAAGGTGTTTGGGGTAACTGCTTCATTTTGAGACGGTATTGGTCCCGAACCCGGGGGAACTGGGCGACTAGGGACTGAAGTTTACGCGTAAAGGTGCTCAGAATCTGGATTAAGAGGCGCCGCCCGACCTGTTTGTCGGGAATCCGGTCGGCACAGTCAATCAAGTTGAGGAGGAGTTTGGCACACATGCTCTGGATCCCGGAGGCCAGGGTCGCGTCATGCAGGTGCACTGCGTAGACCCCCACCGCCATGGACAGTTGCTGGGGTGACAGGTCGGTTCGGACGTGGTGGACCAAATCGGCGAGGGTGCTGAAAGCCAGCGGCCGGAGGGTTTCACGTGACGTGACCCCATCCCCGACTAGGATACGCTCGTTCAGTAGGGTTTCGATTTCGGGGACAAAGGCCGTGCGCAGGTCGGTGGCGAGGATATGCCGCAAGCCCATCAACAGCTCTTTGCGGACCGAGGTGGCGTCGGCGGGACAGTCCTGGAGGAGATGGATCACGATTTCCGGGAGGCTATCCTGGTAGATGCGGAGTTTGGCTGGTAGGGCCCGCTGCAGGTAGGCCAAGAACGAGAAGGTCTTGGCCTGGGCGTTGATGAATTCGTGGTAGAGCGCTTTGTTCTTCACCTGGGGGCACATACCGACGAATACCCGGTGCTGCTTGGCGGCGAGGTCGGCGGACTCCTGCTGCTGGCGGATCCGTAGTTTAAGGGTATCCACGACCAGCGGGATAAACTCGGCGGCCTGCTCCACGGGGAACTTCTTGGACTGGCAGAGCATCACCACGATCATGGGGCACTCGGCAAGGACCTTGAAGCTCCATAGACTCCGGGCCAGTGGCCGGTTGGACGCGTCCGGGGTATCCATGGAGGATGGGGACATGGGCCGCGGAGACGCAAAGGGGTTGCTAAAGGGAGTGACGGGACCCCCGGGGGTTTCACCTGCCTCGAAGGAGTCCCGGAGGATCTTCCCCACGTTCCGGTACATTTCCTGGACCAGAGTGAAAAAGGCTTGGATGTGTTCCTCCAGGACCCCTTTGTAGGCCCGGTGCAGCTCGACGAGGATCTTGAGGCAGAGAACGGCATTGTCCTCGTTCTCGGAGCGAATTAGCTTTAGGCAAATCACGATTATGTCATCCACGTACGGCTTCAGGTGTTCGTTCATGGGGAACCGGTGGAGAATTTCAAGAATCGTACTCCGCAATTTCTAATATAAATACAGACATGGCCATGTAACAGTATGGGTAAACCGAAAGGGACAGCGAGCGCGAGTCGGGAAATCCATAGTGTTGTATAGGTAGGATTAGTGCTTTGCCCCCGGTAAGCCAAAAAAAGGGGAGGAGATGAGAGACAGTTAGAGCGGCACTCACTAGAACTTAATGATGCGCTCTGCTGTTAGGATTGGGGCAGTAGTTACCTGTTCGGCGGCATTTTCGACAAACGCGGGCTGCTGTTTAGTAAGCAGGTCTTTAAATACGGGGAAGATGACGGACAGGAAATGATCGTAGTTCGACGCCTGGTAGAAATCGAATGAGTCGCGCAATTCACGAATAATCGTGTTTTTGAGAGTGGTATCTAGTGAATGCACCCGAAGTAAGAAGGGGGTCGTGGGGATAGATCAAATTTTAAAAAAATAGTTTAATATACGCGTCGGAAATATAGGGGAGTTGGCGGACAGGAGCCTGGGTCGACAGGCATGTAATGGGGCCGATTCACCCAACGGCGGTTAGTGAGGTTGTCGCACCAGGGCTGGACTTGACCGACCGGTATTCCGTCACCTCGGCCCTTGAATAACGACGAGCCGGGTGGGTCACTTACCCAGATGGGGATCCGCCAAGCGAGCGGCGTAGACTTCGCAATTGGGAATCCCGCCGTTGGCCATGGTTGGTAGCGGATAGGAGGGAAATGCGGGGAGAAGGTGGGGTTAGAAAGTCCGGCGTAGCGTGTGGAAGAGGAGGAGGGTACTGCCGGTTGGAGCGTAAACACCAATGCGAGCTACAAAAATGGAATATAACGCCAGGCGCGTGGGTCGAATGGGCCAAGTAATACTAAAAGCAGTGAACGGCTCCGTAAATAAAATATAAGCAGTGGCTTAGGAAGTATGTGTAGGGCAAGTAGTTGTAAATCCAATGGGGAAAGCTGTAAAGCGATTGGGAATCCTTGGGGTAGGCAGCGCTCTTAAGGGTCTTTCGGGAGCTGATAAAGGCACAGGTGAAGGACAAGCGTCTGCATGGCTATCTACATGTGCTATACCACCATACTGCTTGATCATTTAATCCTGTTATGCGCTGTGGGTGTGCGCTAAACGGGTTCGCTTTGTAAATACTATCCATTACTTTACTAATTGACCAGGCCACGCCCACAAAATAAGGACTCCTTTAATATATAGCTGAATGGACTTTATTGGCAACAAACATTCAATTAAAGTTCATAATAGCAATGAAGTGTCGCTGTAGTGTAGAAAGGGTGGTGGTGTAGACTGTACGGACCGTGATTCCAAAATAAGGGTTTCTTGCCCATCATCACCGCAATCCGGTAGTTGGGGAGGGGAAATGGCCTAGGTTTTGATTAAATTGGGATCACGTGGACACTATATTTCAATTGGCGGGGACCATTAGTCGCAGCTCCTCACCCCCAATTCCTTCGATTCACTCGGTGATATACCTGAATCGCTCAGGTCGCTCTATGGTTAGGGTACCAGTGTGGAAGGGCAAATGTAAGGAAAGGGGTATGTGTATAGATGATGAACCTTTAGATCGCCCACCCTAATGATATAAGCTCAGGCAGCCCCTCCCTGCCCCAATTGGAATACTGGCGTTATTTAGTAACCATCAACCATATATCAAGCAGGCAGGGTTAGGTCAGTGTTCAACCACTTTCATTTTACAGCGGATCTCATAGATTCAATAATTACCGTAAAACTCTCAAATCGAACATACCGAAATAATATTCTAAAACAGCAAACAAAAATGACATTTATTAACTTGTCACGTCCAGGGGAACATCAACTGGAACCAACGAATTTGAGTTGATTTGTCCTAACCTGATGTCGCTCGTCTATTGATAACATCCACTCCATTACGGAATTCCGCGGCTATCTTCGGATACTTGGCTAGTGCTTCAGGGAATAGGCTCTTCCACCACAGGTACCACTGCATAACTTGTTCAAAATCGGGCGAATGGGCTAGCCATATTTGTAAAGTGTGGTGCCACTGGGGGAAGAATTCAGTTACTATCACATCGCCAAGTAGAGGTGGTGTAATTAGGTCGTGCCACCGGGTGACCCATTCGAAGGCATCTAAGACGAGTAAAAAAGGGGCATTGGTTTTATATACCATGTGGAATGGGTATTATAAAAAGTTCAGTTAGCACAAATGGAGTTCATGCCGTAGCTTAGGTTGATCGGAATGCAGTAAGCAAGCGTAAGTAAAGTCCAGAGCTATCCGCCGCCATGTTTATATGAGCCAGCACGATCACCCTATATTGAAGTTTCTTACCTATTTTCTGGTCCCGTGGATCAATGGTGAATTCATTACGCAAACACGACTTGAGTTTAGGGAGGACGTATTTGGTGATCAGCTTAGTAAACTCCGAGTGAGAGAGAACCTAGTCAATTGTCCACAAAGTAAAAGAAATGTTTAAAAATAGATATATAAAGTGAAGTGTGAATATTGGCCTATATATATATATATATACCATTCTAGGCATGGTCCAGCCATGTAGCTCCCAAGTAAAAGCGGGTGCATAAAAATGATGAAGTTATCGAAACATCAACTTACGTATTTCCAGGGACTGAGCATTGTCAGCCCGTATGATTCTGATGGATGCCAACGCTTGAGAGCTATACCGAGCTTGTGGTGGACCGACTGGATTATACTGGTCATTTTGGTACCTACGGACCAGCCATTATGAAGATGGGCAGTGAAGTAAATATAGCAATAACAATACAAATAAAAGCTGTTAGCCTAACCCATTGGAGGTTGTCTTATACCTAAACAGAAGGGACAGGCCTAGAAAACGCAAGACCTATTTATCGGGAAACTAAACTGGCCGTTACACTGGGCCTATATTCATATACCCGTAGTTTACCAAGAACTCCCACTAATATAATGCAGAGCTGGATCCACTGAAACTTACCAAGGATGGGTAGCCATGGGTGGAGCCAGACATGCAAGTCGGACGCAGAGCGGCTAAACTGGTAATTATCTACCGCCTGGCGTAGCTTGGGGAGAATTACGTGGTCAAGCAGGGCATGGTAAATGTAGCAGGGAACTAAGGGGGGTTTCCATAGTTCCAATAGTCGGAGGGCCCAATCATCCTCCACGATTTTAGAGGAGGGCCGGGCACTGCGGGAACTGGAGGTGGTAGGTATTAGTTGCCATTCGTTAACAATGGCGCTTCGTAACGGTGGGAGCCAAAGGTGGTAAATGAACGATTCGTAGGGGGTCATTTTGGTGTCTTCTTTTCGGAGGGCGTCCAGGTAGAGTAGCTTAGACTGGTCTTCGGTAGACAGGGAGTATTGAATAGAGTTGTGGTGGGCCGTGGCTAGGGCATGTCGATTAAAGGTTGGTGGGGTAGCCCCGGCACTCGGGTCCACCTCGACCCCAGGATAAAGGTAGTCGTGGCTGGACATGCAAGGCCGTAATTGGGTCAGCCGGTCGAGCAGAAAATCGGGTTCTTCCCGAGGTACCCAATCGGCCCATAGAGTCTGATAGCTACTAGCCAGCAGAGACACCGCCAGCTCTTCCAAATGCCAGTTCGACCATTGCCCAGCAAAGTCGACGTGCAGTTTAAGCACCAGGTCTTCCGCTTCGCTTAGAACGGCCATTCGTTCATCAAGCGGGCTGTGCTGGAATGCCCGGGCCAGTTCTTCGAGCTGGGTCGTCAAGGCCGCTATGCTTTCTGTAGCGGCAATCTCCTCTTGGAGTTGTTTGAGGGTGGTTTCGGCTCCTTCGCGTTCCCGGTTTAGCGCTCGGAGGCGATGGGATTGGATTTTATCTTCCTGTTGCTGGGTATCCATGTCCGCCCGCGACAGGTCCATAATCAGCCGAATGTCTTCATCAATGGCTACGCCCTGCGAACCCTGGTCATTCAGAGTTAGATCTGATAGTACGGCCGAGGGAGTGGCCGTGTCGATGGTTACTTTCAGGTCGGCCCAGTCGGTGACCTCGCGCACCTCAGGTCCCCGCATGTCGATGATTCTCATGGGCTGGGCCACTGCTTCCCGCTGGAGAACGGACTCGACGCGACTAATGAGCTCATCGGCGGTTTGGTAAATCACCTTTTCCTTGCGGGACCGAGTTGCCGTGGCTTTTCGGAATTGAATTCCGGTGTCGGATAGAGAGCTATCAGAATCCCCTCCATCCGAGGTCTCGATGGGGGTCTTCCTATTAAAGGGACCGGTGTATCTTAACAGAAGGTAGAGGTGTTAGAATGAGCAAAAACGTAGACGGTGGACTAATATCCTTTGGACAATATATTTGGTGCGCAATGAGAGCGAGTGACCCGCTATGTGCAATTACTAACTAACCATTGGTACCTTTTCAGTTCATCGCTGTGGGATGGTTTGGTTTTCTCTTGAAACCCGCGGTAGGCCAGACCCATTTTACCGGGCCGCAGCTTGGTATCGATGGGGTTAACAATCCCTTCCTTGTTTTTACCCAGCCCCTTCCCGAAGGTGTAGCCCATGCGGGTCATCATTTTTAGAGCGGCCCCGCCGCTATGTTCCATAAACTTGCCAAAGTCGCGGTCGATTTTAGGGGCAGCCGGGGCTTTACCAGGCCCTCCGCGTCGGGAGATGGCGGGGGCTCGTTGCGGGACGGCGGACCGGGGAGAGTCATTGAATGAAGGCCGACTGGCCCCTAAACCCAAGGTAGGGCGGGTCTCTTGAATGGCATCCAGGTCAATGAGTTCAGGTTCGTCGGAAGCTTCCGAATCGCTCCTGGGATGAGTCTGGGGTGGTGGTGACACGGGGGCATCCGAATCCGAGTCCGAAGCGGAGGTGGCGGAAGAAGAGGAGGAGACCTGCATGGCTTGGTGAAGTATATAGGAAGAGAGACAATGCAATGGACCAAATGACTCAAGCAAGAAGATGGCAGCAATGGGAGGAATGCAGCTGGGTCTCTCCTCACCATGGGTTGGCCATTATAGTCAGAGGGATCCCTACATTAGGAGCTAATGGCCAAAGTATGACGGACGGCTTTACCCGCAGCCGTGACGGCAAGGCTTTTGACTATGGATTTAATTATTGGGCTGTTTGCGACGCGGGTGTCCTAATATTCCGCCGGTCAGATATTGAATTTGGCTGTGGACAAGGCTCTTCTATAATACGGCAATCTAGATTGGTACACGGAGTATATTATAAGACGAATGGCAAAGTGCGTGCGATAAGCAGCACCAACTGCTGTCCAAGTAGGCTATAGGGAGAGAGCTTACGATATTCATTGGTGTACCGCCATTTTTTTTTCTTCTTTTTTTGCATTGGGCAAATAAACCAAAAGACCATAAGGGTTACATATATATATATATATATATATGTCGTTCTATAATGTAAAGACACGCGGGGGGGTGCGCCTCGGGCAGGTCCGTTCACGTCAGCGTGCGGTGCGTGGGACCCGCGGGGGTTCGTTTATG
>JANBQC010000103.1:24813-59232 GCA_027576995.1 Dimargaris cristalligena
CGATCCAGCAGGGGTTCTTTGACCACCCGTGGTCCAACCCAAGAATGGAGCCTCGTTCAGTTCCTTTAACTTCAGCTTGCCTTGCGTTTGACCCGCGAAGGTTCTTTTAATTCATACGAGTGTTTTTGACTAGGCCGGCCATTCGACCTGCGTTGGATTCGACCCGAAACTCTAAAGCCGCTCCACCTTTTCCGCTATTGCTCGTTTTTTTAATATTATCACGTCACACTCCTAGCTAGTTTTTTTTTCTCTCTTAGCTATTACCATTCCGAGGGAATCCCCACACTTGACCAGCTTCCCCGTCAAGCCACTCGTCTTCGGAACTTCATTCCATTCGCAACGAACTCTCCGTCCGACTTTTATCTTCAATTCCTTCGCCATGGCCGATTCCAACCGAGCCGTCGTGGTCAACCAACAGACCGGGAAGTCCCGCTTTAAAGTAAGTATCACTCAAAGTCCTACCGAGTCAGCCGTGAATCTTACCGAACCCTCTCCGCCGATCCGATCTCTTCGACGTGCATGAGCACTTTATTGAATATTTTTCTATTATGGTTCTTTATCAACCCCAACTTCATCTAACCCTCTGAATGATCCAACCATATCTCCTACTATAATCGGCGATCCCTCCCTCCCCAGTTCCAATCCTTTCGTGCCCGCCTCGAGCATGTCGAGATTAATGTCACCCGCCGTATCCTCAAATTCCTGGACGAACCCGACGTACAGGGCTCCTACTTCCAGGAATCTCTCACCGCTTGGAAGGAGTTGAACTGTACCTCTCACTTCACCCGGTTCTACCTGGACGTCCGTCCCTTTTGCGGAAGTCTCCCCCAGCTGCTGTTCCATAAAGCCGAGGTCGTGGATCTCCTGGCCGACTATTTGGTCAAGGCGGACCAATTGTCCCTGCCTCCTCTCCTGGATCTGGTCAGCGTTTTGGCCCGGGATCTCCTGGATGAATTCGTTCCCTATTACGAACGGTTGATGGTGGCCCTGATCCCCCGCGTCCGGGAGGAAAATCCCTCGACCGTCGAGGCCACCTTTAACACGATCACCTATCTGTCTAAGTACCTCCTCCAGTACCTACTGCCCGATTTGCGCCAGGTCTACCGGCTGGTGCAGCCCATGCTGGGCATTACATCGTCCAAGCCCCATCTACGCCGGTTCGCCGCCGAGTCCTTTTCCTACCTGCTCCGAAAATGTTCCAAGGCCCAGCTCAAAGACATTGTAGCGTACATGTTGGACCACTACCTTTTCCACCCCAATAAATCCGCCGAGGAGGGCCTGCTATTGCTGTTCCACGAAACCATCAAGAGTTCCGACGGTCGGGTACACTCCAAGGCCTCTCTGCTGCTGAGCCATATATTGAGCTACCTGGGGACCACGACTTCGACCGAATCCGAGGACATCCTCCAGTCCCCCCTGTACATGCTCGTATCGAAGTATATTCGCCTTATCCTCCAAAACTTTTCGGAAAAGGACCTACCTTTTGTATGGGAATCGCTCGATCGCCCCCTGCAACGGTGTCGTCGTTCTCTTACCAAAGCCGACGCTTCGGTCCGTGTACCCCTCCTTATTCAAGCCCGGTCCCTAATCAATCTCGTCTCCAACGCGGCCGTACTTGGACGGGGCCAATACCTGCCCCCGAACTGCGCCGGTCGCCTCGAAGACGTTAACGCGTGGCTGGCCTTTTGGGATGAGCACCTATCGGGCACTGATTCCGAATCGCCGTACCCCCTGGTCGCTGATATCCATACTGTTCTACTGCAACTGGGCTCGGTCCTCCTTCTGGTCGGTCCCTTGGAAGTCGCCCTGGGCCCCGGCCGGGCCTTTTTAGACCGGCTATTTACTCGCCAACCGCCCGCCGTTGTCCTGCCTGTCGTGGTGTCTCTGGCCACTTTAAAGTGGGACAGCTTCACCTCCATCCTTCTGCCGCGCCTGGCCCATTACACCCAGGCCCACTTTAGCCAGCATTTTGAACTGTTCGTCGGGGCCTGGCTCACCCTGTCCCGGGACTGCTTCCAGCTCCGGCCCGGGAGCTCCCTGTCGGTCTTAAATCAGAAGGGCCAGCTGCTCTTCAACTCCCCCGACTCGTTCGGTCATGCTCTCCTGCGCTACCTGGAATCCCCGTTTGACTGGGATCGCACCGGTCGCCTGCTGGCCAACGAGAAAATCTCCTTCACCTCGGAGGACGGTGCTCCCCAACCCACCGGCGAACTTATTAGCGCTGTGCTTACGCTTCTTCCCCTAGTCGAGCTGCCCCATCCCCAACTAATGCAGGCACTGGACTCTGCCATCGAATCCCTACACACTTTCCTGGTCCAGGCCCAGACTAGCTTTCAATCCCGTGAAGCGCGCCTCACTACAGGTCCTAGTTATAGCGTACTCCAGGGTCTCCAGGGCCAACTGCTGTCCAGTCGCCATACCTTCGCCGCCGACGCTTTAGATGTTACCATTCCTAAGCTAGAATCCCAATGGACCTGGTACTTTGACGAAGTGCTGCTGCGCTTTTTTGGCAACTCCGTCATTCTCCGGGCCTGGGTTTCTTACCTAGACCTCCTCCAGGTCCACTCAACCCGCGTCGAAGAGCTTCTCACCACCGACAATCTACTCCAGGTCCTCCCCGTACTCGAGTTGAATATCGGTTCCTTCCACCAGGATATTCGTTTGCCCACTCTCGATATTCTGCGCCGTTTCGCCCAGCTGCCTGCCCGGACACCCGGCGACAATGGGAAGGTGGTCGACGAGATAGTCCAGAATAAGCCCAGCATCCCTAGTCCGGTCCTTGAACTGGCCTACCAGTACGAATTAACACCTCCGAGTTTCTCCCAGTACCGCGACCGGCTCAACTTCCTGCGTAAGCTGGACGTCCTTTACACCAAGTCTTTGGTCCCTAAGCCGTACCTCATGATCCTGCCACGCCTGTGCTTCAGTTCCCTGGCCATTAACTTCAGTCCGCTTTGGGAAGAACCCCGCGCTATTTTCACCCGCTTTGCCGGGTTTTATTCTAACCAAGCCTGGTCGATGTTGATGGAGCAAATCGGCCGCTTCGACGGTCTGCACTGGCTGTCCGAAGCCCGTCTCCCCGTATCCCTGGTGGTCTGCCAGAAGCGCGAGGACGATGCCGACCAGTCCGACTTTGGCGGTCGTCAAGCGATCTTCCTACAGACGCTGCGGGTGGACTGTGCCTTCCGGCTGCAGTTTGACTTCACCATGGGTCGCTACCAGACTTTACTAGGTAGTACAATTCCCCCCTTGGTCATGGCCCAGGCCCAGTTCGTGCGCGCCTGTCACGGTACTCGCGAGCGGGTCGACTACGACCACTACTTCCGCCAGTTGGTGGCGCTTCTGGTCGGGGTACCCCGCCTGGCTGAGCTGAACCACCTCACCGTTACCCGCATGCTGGTCCAGGTCATTCACGATTCGTTCCCCCACTTGATGACCAACTTGAGCAAAATTGACTTGCCCGATGGTACGCCCCTGGCTCCTATGCTAGATCAGCTCCGGGACTTGGCCGCGATCGGTACAGCCGCCCCCGCCAATGTGGCCGATGAGGATGATGATGACACTGACGCCGACGCGGAAGTAGACGATACCGACACTGGTGCCAAGAAAGGGACCCGGGTGACCTCCGGGGGCCGACGGGGCTACACTAGCACCCGTTTGCAGTCCTTTAAACTCGAGAAGTACCTGGAGCTCGTGAGTCGCTTTGAGCAGGACAAGACCTTTGCCGCAACCCCTTACTTGCAGCCCATTTTCCTGAATCTGGTGACCAGCGATAACTTGGGCCTGCAGTCGATTGGCCTGACTTGTATTCTGAAATGGCGCCGGATCCCCGAACTGGTACCCCAATTCGGCCGCCTGAAGAAGATGCTGTCGGCCAAGGGTTCCCGGGACAGTTTGGCCAAATTCCCTTTTGAACCCACCCAAATGACCGACGAGGACCGCCTCGTCCGACCCGAATTGATCAACATTGTGGTCCGGTTGCTGCTGGGTCGCTTGAAGGACGATCGGAGCAAGTACGACCAGAACCGCTCCAAGACCGCCCGCCGTCTGGCGATTGTCAAGGCTCTCGCTCTCCTGCCCCCGGAAGAGTTGCAGTTATTCTTCGATATTATCCTGGACCCCTTTTACCGGGTAAACCAGCGCCTCGGAGGCCCGGCCCACCCCAGTACGGCGACCGGACTCCCCGTCCCTTTGGATGCAGAGGGCCGCTTCTATATTCCCGAGGGTCTAACCTACTACCGCTTGGTCAGTAGCTCCGCCCGCGACACATTCATGCAACTCATGAATCTGGTGTTCAAGGGCTTTGGACTGCGACTCGAACCCTTTATTCCCCAGGTTATGGCAGTCCTGCTTAATTTGACCCAGGGTTTGGAAACGGAAATGGCCCGTCACTCGGGCTCCCCCGCCATGGAGATTGATGGCGTGGATGAGGCCGTTTCCTCGTCTGATGATGATGGCGCTGAAGATGTGGAGGATGATGGTGATGATGACGTTAATGCCCAGGTCGAGCCCAGTGCTGACCTAGAAAAATCAAACAGCCACCTCGTTGATAATGGCGAGAGTGCCGATGAGTCGGTGTCGAATACCAAATCTTCGTCCGCTTATAATAAGAGCGCCCCGTCTACCAAACGGCGCGGTGCCAAGGGACAGCGTGGTCTTCGTCACCAACTGACCCAATTCCTGGGCCATATATTCGGCCTCAACGTTTCGACCGATTTCCGTCCGTTTATGCCCGTTCTTTTCGCCAGCCTCATCGAACCCCGTCTGTCCCGATTCCACGATGAAAATATCCAAGCCCCCTCCGCCCTCCTCCTCCTGCTCAAGGAATGGACCCTCCAACCCCAGCACCTGGTATTATTATCCGATTTCAACGAACAGCTGCTGGGTTATATTACCGGGCTCCTGGCCAACGACAAGGTGAGTGACTTAGTGGTCACTGCCGTAGTGGAGATGCTCGAGAATGTGGTGGAGATTTCCGAACTGAAAGCGACGGATGCCTCTGATCAGCAACGCATGGACCTGGATATCCAGGCCATTACGCGGGCCCAGGCCGGTATGGGTACTTCCCTGCAGGCCCACTCCAAGCGATTCCAAGCGACGGCTAGCCAGTTGCTAGCCCGTAATATTGATTCCATCCTGGTGCACTTTGAGGCCATTCTCCAGCGCCACCAGGCCCTGAACCGGCCCCAGCAGAGCATCGTCTCCCGGCGCCTGATTTCGATTCTGACCCATGTGGCCGACCTAGTCACCACCGGAGACCACACGGTGCAGCTGCTTGACCTACTGCTGCCCATGGTCCGTATGCCCCCCAATCTCGTGTCGGAGTTCACCAAATCCCAGGTGTTGACTATTTTCAGTCGCTTCATTACCCTATTAGGCGATCGCCTGGGGGCCGGTTTCGCCAGCCCCGAGTTCAGCCGGTACTTTGACTTTATCTGTCGACTGTTCGCTGTGATAAACTCCCCAGCCAGTCGAACCTTGTTGGTACGGGTGTACGGGCAGCTCGCGGCCCTAGTGGCCCCCACCGGTCAGCTGACCCTAGTCGGCCCCATCGTGGCGGAATTGAACGCGACCACCACTACTGGGCCGACGCTGAAGGTCACCATGGACCAGGCGCGTCGCCTGGCCGCCCTAACCCGTTTGAACGAGGAACTGCACTCCGAGCTGGGTCCCCACGATTGGAAACCTATTCTCTGGAACCTGGTCGCTATTATTTCGGATCAGCGGGAGATGAGTATCCGTCACAGTGCGACCCTGGGCTTCCGGCGGTTTATCCAAACCGTGCACGCATCCCAGGTCCGGGCCGACGACACTGACACTGACAATGTTGATGCTGATACCGAGTCCCTGCAGTCGACGCGACGCGAGTACATGCAATTATTCAATAATGCCGTGTACGGACGTACCCTCCGGGAACTCAGCGCCAGCGACGAAGAGGTGCGGGCCCACTGGCTCAGCATCTTTATCGAAACGGTCCGCCAGTTGCCCCAGGTCGGTAAATTAAACCAGCTCCAGGATCTGGTGGCCCCCCGCCCGGAATCGCTCGATGAATCGACCACGTGTATCTTGGGCGATTTGGTCCACCCGCAAGTCAGTCGTCGTATTCGGAGTCTCGAAGAGTTGGCCGAATACGCCAGCAGCCATCCCACTACCGTGAGCGACAGTGTCTACCGCCTCATGGTCTTGCCCCTGGTGGAACATTTTGTCAAGGACGTCCAGTACCAATCGGCAACTAAATTACAACAGACCGCGATCCGCACCCTGGGTGCCTTGAGTGGAGCCTTTGGTTGGTCGGCCTACTACCAATTACTGAGTGGCTACCTGCAACTACTCACCAAGAAGACTCCCCTGTTCAATGTCCACAGTCGAGTGGTGACTACTATTATTGATCATTTCCACTTTGACACGACCCGCTGGTTGGACGTGCCCGAATTGGCCCAGGACTACTCCCCCGAGCGAGGAGACCCCCGTATGACCAAGCAGCCGGAGGGACCCGCTAAGACAGCCGCCACCGATACGACCGGTGCGGAAACAAACGTGTCTCCGACCCCTGCCGCCAACAGTGAAGCCTGCCAATCCAAGAACGTCTACGAAGTCGTTCTTCTGGACCTTATTCCCCAACTACGGGGTCTGATCGGTGGCGCCAAAGCCCTGCCGGCCTTGCAGCGTATCCCCCTGGTGTACCCCGCCATTCGCCTGATTCAGCATTTGCCGTCGTCCGCCATCCAGCACCACTTGGCGGGTTTGATTATTCTGCTGTGCCCTATCCTCTCGAGCACCAGTGGTCCGGAGCGGGAGGCAGCCCGTAACACCCTCCTTAAGGTCGTTCAAACACTCGGATCCGACTTCCTTATGTTTGCCCTCCAGGAACTCCGTTCCTCCCTTACTAGCGGTTTCCAGCGCCACGTCCTGAGTTATACCGCGCATTCGTTGCTTAGCTCACTGGCCCCCAGTGCCCTCCCTGGCAGTTTGGACGGCTGTTTAGGGGTAACCCTGGATATCATTACCGAAGGTATTTTCCAGCGGGACGCTAATGATAACGAAATGACCGAATCTTCCCAACGGGCCGTCAAGGAGGCCATGCCAGACCGCAATTTCCGCACGTACGAGCTCCTGGCCCGGAACATCAGTTTTGATAAGGTCGGCCAGCTTCTGGCGCCGCTCAAATCCGTCCTTACGGAGACGGACGACCCGGCCCGCCTGGCCCTGGTGGATAAATGCCTCCACTACATCCAGACCGGTCTAGTGGCCAACGCTGCTACCGAACCCAAGCAGATGTTTGTCTTTTGCCACGGTTTGATCTGTAAGAACCTGGCCCTGACCCGCGGGCAAAAGGCCTACGAGAGCCAGGCCTGGCGCCAGGCCTCGAAGGAGGATATCTTCACAGTGTACACCAACCCGGGCCATATCCAGGGTGGCGTGGACTACTTTGCCACCAATGTGCACCGCTTCGTCCGGTTGGGGGTGGCCCTTCTGCACACCTTCATTACCAACAGTCGGATCCGGAAACGTAAGAACCACTTCCTGGCCCTGCTGGAACCCCTGGTGGATATCCTGGGTAACTGCCTTTATTCCAACCAGCTGGACATTGTCCAGTCCTCGATTCTGGTCTTTACCGAAATTTGCGCCTTGGAGCTCCCCACCATGAAGGAAACGCTGGACATTTTGGTACGACGGGCCATCCTGCTTATCCAAAAGTCGGGGACCACGCGGGTATCGCTGGCGCGGGACTGTGCCAACTTACTGCGGGTCGTACTGGAACAGTGCCCCCAGGTCACCCTGGATGAAACCCAACTGAAGTTTATTCTGCAGCATCTCCGGGCCGAGATTGAGTCGCCCCAGGACCAGGAGGCCCATTTCGCCCTGCTCAAGACCATCCTGGACCGCAAGTTCCAGGCGGTGGAGGTGTACGATACTGTGGCCAAGGTGTCCAAGCTGATGGTATCCCACTTCGAGGATGAGACGCGTCAGAGGTCCCGGGCCATTTTCATGCAGTTCCTGCTCAACTACCCCCATTCGGTCGAGCGCCTCCAAAGCCAGGTTAAATATCTGGTGAACAACCTGTCCTACCCCACTGAATCCGGCCGACTGTCGGTCCTGGAGGTAGTCAACGCCGTAGTGAAGCATTTCCCGGTCACGCTGTTGGACCAGTCGTACGAAATCCTGTTTTTGGGTCTGGCGGGAGTCTTTGTTAATGACGACTCCCTCTCCTGCCGGGAAATGGCGGGCCTATTGATCCAGCGCTTAGCCAAGCGGCTCGAAGACCCCCGGGTCGCTAAACTGGTTCTGATCATCCGCCAGTGGTGCCACAAGGGACTGTCCCTGGCCAGCCATATCGTCCACCGCTGTGCGCTCGATGCCCAGACCCTGCCTACGTTCCTGGACTACCAGGCTAACGACAAGCAATGGGTACCCACCAGTGGATCCCGACTGACCGCGGCCGAGACCAAGGTGCTTCGCTTGCAGCGGGCCGCCATCCAATTGTTGGGGCTATTGGTCGACGCCCTGCGGGGCCGGGCCGAGCCTTACGCAACGGAAGTTCTCCAACACGGGTACAACGGCCTCGTGGCCACCGCTATTCACCGGGCGGCCGTGGAGAATGGGGCCCTGACCTCGGACTTGGAATGGGAATTGGGCTATCTGAGCACCATTACCCTGACCAAACTCTATACCCACCAACGGTCGACCGTGACCAGTTCCAAACACCAGACCCTCCTTTGGGCCCAGATTATCGAAGGCATGACCTTCCCGCACCAGTGGGTCCGGTTGGCTTCGTCCCGTCTCGTGGGTCTTGGGTTTGCGAATGCCGATCCCAGTCAATTGAACGAGCACTCGGGGTTGGTCAACCCGACCCACCTGGCCCGGATTGTGGCCCAGCACTTGACCCAATTCGAGAGCAATTATTTCACCGATGATCTGGGTACCCAGCTGGTGAAGAATCTGTTCTTTATCGGTAAGACCTACTACCTGCGCAAGGTGGCGGATAAGACTCCGTCACGATCTGTCGCTGCTGCCGCGGCTAAATCATCGGATCTAAAGGAACTGCCCACTCCGTCCGCCCAACAGCTGCGGGAACGCGATCCCTTTTCCGAAAGCGAAGCCGAGGATGACGCTGAGGTCGTCGCAAGCACCACGACCTTTGCGATCAATCCCTTCCGGGATTCTCCCATTGTATCGACAGCGCTGGGCAACCTCTTTTTCCGCATGGGCTTCGTAGCCCGGGCGGAGGAGCTCCGGTCCAGTACTGCCTTGAAACGTATCCACATTTTCCGGTGGATGGCCGCCATGTTGACCTGTATCAACCGGGCGGATCTCCTGGCCTACCTGAAATATATTGTGGCCCCACTCTTCCGAACGCTAGAGGCCGTGGCCAGTAAACCCCCCGCCAAATTGGTTGATTTGGCCCGGGAGGTGAAGGATTTCGCGATTCACCAGGCTGGTGAAACGAATTTTGAGCGGGCCTATACTTTTGCCCAGCGGAAATTGGAATCCGTGCGCCATCAACGTCGGGCGGCCCGTATGGCCGTCTCCGCCAAACGTAAGCGCCGGACGGTAAACGACAGCGCAATCGCGGAGACTAATGAAGAAGAGTGGCACCCAATGTTGGATCAGATGGAGGCCGATGATGACTCCGAGTCGGAGGACACTGACGCCGAAGAAGTGGCCATTACGCCCCGTAAACGGGTGCGCGATTAGAAAACTATGCGCTTACTCTCGTCGTGAGCCTCGAATGGATTGCTTGGCCTATTATTAATACTCCCCCTTAAAAATCACTCGCCATTAGTTTCTGGCACTCACCTATTATTATTTATCCCTCTCTATTAATATTTATATATTTGAATAAATTCGGTTTGCCTATATTATTGTTTTGGCTAGATAATGGGACATGGCTATAGGTTGAACCTGTTTTCTGACTATAATATACGAACCCCGACCATTAAGCGACACGTTTTAATCCAAACATTGGCAATCGGTTTGGGGTTTTCAGTAAAACTAATAATTTTCATAGGCTAGTGATTATGGGTTATTTTTTTATAAGCTACGATTTCAGCCAATGTCCGCTTTATCGCACTATATCCACCATTTTTGGTATTTTATTATATTAACTGTGTTCGTTTCGGTATACTCAGTGCTGTCCAGTATACCATGGTTGATTGTCAGGGGTAAATTTCAAACCCCACCCTTAATCAAACCAGCAATCCCATGTTTAGTTTGCTTTTATCCTGTCAACATCTATTCTGACAGTTTCCATTTTAGCAACACTGGGATTAATACATGCCAATCATTTTTTCATTGGCATATTTCCAATGAACTCATTCGCTAATGGATTTAATCTGTATTTCTTCTGTAAAGCGATAGCCATCTCTATAGTGTTCGAAGTCGCGTATAGAAGACGTTGGAATCTGGTGACGGAAAAACAACTATTGTCTACCCATTGAAGTTCGCATTTCGCAGATATTACTTTCTAATTAATGGTTCTTATTTTCGCTAGCATTCTCCGGAAGCACTTCGGCAATTGTAATTCCTTATTTTCCCTATGGCCTCACCCGTTGTCCACCACAAGATCCAGCACCCCCAAACCCAGCCCATCTGCTTCCTCGATCATTCCCGTGCCGGTTAGCCGGGGATCCTCCACTACGACATTTAACCCTCCTGAGAAGGAATTCACGGTCGTTTCGTAGTTTCCCAAGTATAGTATGCCGCAAGTGGAGCTGCCCAGCATTACGGGTGGTTGGTGAGTATCGGAGACCATGATGTGAAGCCAGTGGGGCAACTGGACTGGAGAAAGGCCCCCAAATCCTAAAGAAAAAAATGAAACAAGATACCTAACAGCGAGTAAGGTGGTCAGGGATTATTTCAGGGAAGCCTCATTTTATCCCGGGATCCCTACTGATAATCTTCATAAATCCTATTTGGAAATGGAACTTTCATCGATAGTACTGGGCAATCACTTTCATGAGACAGCACAAATGCATAATATACATATATTGTTGTCGTATGATAAATATGTAAGCTCTACCACTGCTATTACCGATCCAGTATTTTTCGCCCTGGATAAGCTGAGAATGGCAGTTGTATTGTATAAAATAGCTTATATTGGCAAATAATTATAATTCCTTCATCTCTGAGTACTTGTCCATTGCACCTCAATTGCATTGCCCAGTAGGCAGGGTCTTCAATGCAATGTTGATTTATCACCCGGTAAATTTTACCCTTTTGTGGAGTCTGGCACGTGGTTTTAAGGGCACTATAAAAGAGTCGCACATATACCCATATTCCATTGTGCAGATAATAGAATCCGAATAGGCCAGCCAAAAAAGTTACCACAGTACCAAATTTGCTAGAACCCGGAGTAGCCAATGGCTTACACTTATAGGTTCTATTCATTCCATTAGATAATATATATGGTTAGCCCATAGTGTATGGATTGTATCTCATTCGTCCCAAAATCCGGTTCCAGCATATAGCTACTTGATCGGGTTCCCATGTTGTTATTTGAACAGTACCACCATTAGACATTTAGTTAAACGGACAGGCCTCTGAATCAACCCCCACCAGCCAAACCTGAAACGGGCTGTATTATACTACTGCGTTGCAATCAATTTATGCTTAGCATCCACTTCAAAGCGACCATAGTCTTGAACTTATCTATACTGAACAATATGAGAGAAGTTCATCCAAGCTGTATAACGAAAAATCCGCTGGGTGGGGCAAATATTACTGGTTGAAATTAAATCTCCTACCTATTATCCCATACATATATCTTGTAAAACTTATACAGCTGTGCTGAATTTCACCCATATGTTTGATTGAAGTGGTTTTAATTTTTCCAGCTATATTTAAGCACAGATTTGTACGCAGCGGACTGACCATCAATTCGCTTAATAATTAAAGTGGCTCAGAGTTGCTTAACTCGGCCCCTTTCAATACATAAGCCCTAACCAACCCCACCTACAAATATATTAATATTATTCATGCCGATAATCAATTTAGATGGAGGAAATGACGGCAATCCAAGCTATTTTCATAAGGAGATCAACGGAGAGGGGGAAGGAAAGGGATCTTGGGCTACAGGGGCCCGTTGGAAGTGCGGCTCTTAGTTATACAATCATTGGCTGGGCCGTAAATCCACTGGGTGTGTATCCCCAATTAACCCCGCGAGTTTAAATTACCAATGAATAATAAATGAGGAAGTTAACAAAGAAAACAGGCGGCTCTCTTCACAGGATTTTCTTTCTTGAGTCCCGAGTAACCGTTCATAATATATACGGTGGGGTCAAGAGAGTACCAGACGAGGAAGGGCGTGACCCTGGTTAGGAGGCGCCCACTTTATCAACTAGATCTTCAGATTAAAGGATTATCCATCGAACCCTTCCCCTTGCCATCCCCTCCCGTTGAGTTTCCATCGCCTCTACTATTTGTCTACATACCCTTGGGCAAATCCTGGCACTATCACAGGCGATGCTAAATGAGAGGTAGGGGAGAGGGGGAATAGAAGGTGGTCCTTTACCTCCTACGCTCACATCTGTAGCAAGGTATTCGACAATCTGCAACTACATTTCTACTCCATATTATCTTGGTGGCCTTCCGCTCTATATATCTGTAAGCCTACTAAAGGTATGAACCAAAGCCTGTGGACTTTGGTGCTTGGAGATTGAATAGATAGGTGGACACTCACAGGATCTTGGCAATTATTGGTTTTTATAACCCACCTAGTCCAACATTCCCCTTCATCCCCTATTTGCATACGAGGGGAAAGTCGCCCAGTGCATTTGGTGGCCCAGATCTACTCTTTAATAAACAGATGATCCCAGTTGAGGTCCCAGGAAATTGGGCCTGGCTTCATGGTGCATGGCTGTCGATCAAGGCAGTGTGAAATACACAAGGAGTTATTAGCAGTGTACTCCTAAAAGCACCAAATGGGGATCCTGGCTATAACCAATCATTGGGAAACATGGATGTAGGCAGAGAGGATAAAGCAATTGCAAAGCACCAATGGACTGGCCACCTAATCCTATAAAAACCTCCCTTATGCCCCACCTCAAACCATTATTCCTGCATCTTCACATTTCGACTTCCCCCTCTTATCCCTCTCTGGTTTACAAATAGTTCAACAACCCCCCCCCTCCCGTTCATCTTCTCAGAATAGTCTCAACAACATGTACTTTATTGGCACTATCACTGCTGCTGCATTCCTCACCATGGTAGCAACACCCTTTTCCTTAGCCTGTCTCTTAGCTGACCATAACAGACATACTGGGTTGCCTGCATTGATCACCCATCTCCACTGTCGTCAGCCCAAGCCAGCCCCCACAGCAGTTTCTCCATGCAGAACTGTCCCAAGTCAGCCAAATAATAGTCGGTCCCCTGGAGTAAAGCCCATAATGCCCCCCTTGCTGACAAGGCCTTCCTTGACTCCTAAACTTGGTAATATTCAAACTAGTCTCCCTATAGGTGTGCTCAATTAGGCATGGTCTTAGAATCAGTTAGCTAAATGTTAGCAACCCTCCTATCACCAAGTCTGCTCATCATACATCAATCTTCCCATGGCTTCAGTATTTTTTACTTATAGGGATACTTTTACTCTATAGCTCAATCAATGAAAAATATCACTTAGGTTTTTTTTTGGTTTATTAGTAAATATTGTAGTCTAGTATATCACCCAGGTTAACTACTCTTAGTCCATCAAGAGTCCTGAGGATAGGCTTCTAATGGCAGGTGAGGCTTAGGCTCAGCCAAGCTGGTCTTAGCATTAGGTTGGGGACATGGTACTAACTAATAAAGGCTACAAATTCAGATATAAGTAAGGGACATGCAGGGAGTACACTTACTAGTCAATACAAGGGGGGTGAGTATATATATAGTTTATTGGGGTAAACTAAGGGGGGTAAGAATAAGCTAAGGAATCTAACTGGTCCCAATGGGGACCAGTTATATATACATAGGGATAACTCCAGAGGGAGGTCCCAAGGGAAGGATACTACTAAGACTAAGGTATAGGTAAATAGGCCAACTGGATGGCTATTAGTATCTGGAATACTCTAATAGTAGCTAGAAGAGTATTCAGATTGGCACCAGAGTGATAAATGTGAACAAGGAGTCTGGAAGGTGAATAGTTATATGATATAGGGTGATCCCATGGTACTGGGGGTGACCATGGGAAGGTTAATATGGTGCTATAAGGCCTAATGGAGGTGGACATCATTGTATCCGGATTAAGTCAGATTAGATGGTCTAACACAGTGGCTATATCCCAAAGTCAGGTACTAATTAACCTCCATACATTGGCTGTTCCATTGGATTTCCAGCCACTAAGTTTTTAAGAATCACACTTATGGGGGTGCATTCTTTAAAATGCAGTTACTTTCACTAAATATATTTGACTACTACTTTACATTTTAAACAATTTTTTTTTCAATCCCAATAAAGCACTCATATAGGTATATATGGGAGAAGTTCATCCAAGCTGCATAACGAAAAATCCATTAAATGGGGCCAATATTACTAGCTAAAAATAAATTTCCCATATATTCTTCTATACACATATAATGTAAACCCTTATATAGCTGGGCTGAATTTCACCCATATTAATCCATAATTACCTGAAGGCATACATACATATTTCAGTTAATGCCGATTGAATTTCTCAAACCTGGCTTATATACTTATTATATGAATACACCATATGCTGACCTGCGGAATATACATATTCTCCCTCCCGTAGGCAGCTAGTGTGGCCTCTACTTAACATAGTCATTATGCTGTACGTCTTGATTGGGTAGAAGTAGATTCCTTATACTACATAGTAATCATAATACCTTAAGGTAGCACGACTGCTCCCCAGGTAAAATTGATGCACTAAGGTGTCTATGTCAAAGTCGTCGTCTAGTTGACAGCAACTATTACGCTACCTTTAACGAACACCTACACGTCCTGCCTACTGAGAATGGAACTGAACTTTCAATATTGGTTAGGTATTATTCGATCATTTGATATGTAATTATTTGACCTGTTTAGTACATTTAATCACCGTTGAATTTTTACGCTTGTAAATAGATAGATGCCCATATGCTTGGTACTCGCCCTATATGTACTATAGAGTCCCTCTTCTACATTACCTATAGCACCTGTATCTCTATATACTTGATACTATCAATCATTGTGAATCCCCTCGCCGCCAATTGGGGACGTTGTTTAATACACTTTGAACTTATATACACTGAGTTCGTACAGTTTCTATTTATTCACTAGGCTAACCAATTCAGAATATCGATAAGGTAACTCAAGATTGGCCCACCCGGTGCCGATACGACTTTCTACTACCCTAGTGTGCAGCAGTTCTAGACTTCCTTGAAAATACCATGGCATTATAATCAATCCTCATCTAGTTTATGATCTCCTGAACTGTAGCTACGTAATATATCTCACTAGACGCATTGCCCCTGTGGACTTACTGGGCCAGCTCAGAAACATCTACAGCGAGGAACGCCTGTCCGATTATATGGACTAATGGCTAAGCAGCCAGGAGGAATATTCCAACAGGGCTGATATAATATCGACTATTAGGTACAAATGTATTTTTCGTGACGAGTGACTCTGATTTCGAAGAAATGGATCTAGGGATGGGGAAATTGGCCGTGGTATCATTCTCAAAGTGGTATAACATTGGCTTTGTTGGTCCTCAGCTAACAGGTGGAGAAATGCATGGAGGAGCGGAATAAGTAGAATTTGACAGCAATGAGGCTCGTTTCAGGCAATGAGTACAGTTGCAAGAAAAAAGGGGAAATATAGGGTATTGAACTGTCAATTGATTTAGAAATATTTCTATAGATTGAGAATAGCAATCCTGTAAATGAATTTTTCTCTGGATATGGTGCAATGGTTAACCACCTTACTATTGTGTCAAGGTCCACATGGGTAGGCCTCCCAAGGACATGATACCGGAAATTTTTTCAACCGACGTGCCAAGCATATGGCACCCCTCTTAATACATGGTGCCAAAAAAAACGTATTCCTACTACAGTAAGCAGTTATAAGATAAATTGACCTTAAATAAATGATTTGGTTTAAAAATAATAAGATGAAAGAACCGAAAAGGTTCAAAACTTGATTCAAAGTCGTGGGTAGGCTACTCAGTGAAGTCAGTAAGATTATAAATGTACAATTCAAGACGAGAGAATGGACACCTTCGAAGAACTGGTCACTGTTGGTTTTTTAAAGTGTACTGCCCATGGTTATCAGATTACATAAGGATGTAGGTGCCTTGGTTGGAGTATCCCAAGTAACTCTGTTAGGTTCTTTTGCGGGAATTATAAAGTTTGAGCATACTGCTGTCGTGTCGCGGCTCGATGGAACGGTTAGGCCGGGCATTCCGCCACTGCAGAGGGGTGTGTGGTTCTCAGCGGGTGGCTCATGTTTATTGCAGGGCTAACAAGGGCATTAAGGAATGTAATGTTATGGATTTTATACGCATTTATTTAAAGAAAAAGAATGAAATAAGCAAACTACCATAATTGATGCTATTAATGAATTATATGTGAAATTATTAATAATAATGGCCTCGACGATAGTAAATGATGGGTCTGAAGAGACCAGTGGGTCACCCATATTTTGCCACCGGTTGAAATCTTGATAATAGTGAATGGTAGAAATGAAAAAAACAGTGGGTTATTTTTGGACTTCGCCTGTGACTGACATCTTGCTGCCTCTAAGTTGACTGGAACTGTGGGATCTCTATATAATAATTGAAGTATGTAGTGGTAAAATGCCAGATACTCGGAATTCTGGCATCGCCGACTGTACTCGCTGTGTCGATGTTGGATGGAACTGTTGAATGAGAGGAGGCCGTTGACGTTGATACATGGCAAATAAAACAATGTAATACTCCGATCGATAGAAAAACAAGATAAAATAAAGGAAATCTGATTTAAATAACCGTGCTATCCGTTGACAATGGAATCGCAGCCGGTAAAGGAAGCGGTCAATTAGTCAAATTTTTCCCTATCTATACTCTGCGGTACTGCAGATGAAGGTTTTTTTTTTGAATCGCTCTATCAACGACAGGTGTCCTGAAAACCGAACCTCATTACAGGCCATAGTAACAACCACCACTCTTACCGATCGCTTGGCCCATTTGGTATGGATCAGGTCAATTCTAAGGCAAAAGGCCCCGGTAAAACACCGCACCAAAACCAGCAGGCACAGCTACTGTAGATGTTAAAATATTTGATTAAACCTCAGCACTTCCCGCACTATCAAGCCCCACTGCCAACCAACTTAGCAAATAGTTGACCATCGACATCTAGTTAAACTGGGTTGTTTTAGTAATAATATATTTGAATCAACCCTGCTGAAGGGTGTACACCGATAGTGACCATCTTTCTAATTTATGTAGGATTCTATGTTGTATGTTAGCAGGACGACCCAGGTTGATAAAATCGAATGTGGGTATACGACGGATAAATCGCCTGCCCCAGGCACGATAGTTCATCCAAGCACGGCACTCTATTTGAGGAGTTCGGGGGGTGGGCCGTTTTCCCAGAGCTTGTTGCGCTCCCACAAGTTACCGCCAGGAGCCGAAGGCGCTATTGCATTAATGTTAGGTAATTGAGAATGGCAGAAGCGAATATATACATCATAGGGGGTTTTAGTGGGTTTGAAGCATTAGGCAAATGTAGAGAATGTGGGTCTACTCAAATATAGATCTCTCAATATGAAATTCGCGTCCAATGGCCATGTGTACCTTAGTACCACAGCTGTGGCTCTGGCCCCAACTAATTTGAGTGGTGACTCGGGGTCTGGATCATTAAGTACAGTCAACGTGTACACCAAGAGAAAGAACTTACGTCTGTAGGGCTCCGGATGGGCTAATTCGGCCACCTCGGCGCGGAAATTCTTGAGCAAGTGAGCCACGGCCCGGGGATCCGACACATGCCGGTTCTCCTCGATGCGCAGACGAATTGAGACGGCACACTGGCGCCATTGGTCACGTTCGACGATCCAATCAAGCGTAGAGCGGAGCGCCTGGCGATAGAGACCACACACTTGCTTAGTATGGGGAGTGAGGGAACTCATAGTGTAAGGGAGAGACGAAGCAGTGGATAGAAGCAAATAAAAAAATAAATAACGGGAGGTGGCTGTACCAAAACTGGGGAATTTCGGTGAACAACTCAATGGGCTATAGAAGGATCGTGTATATTGGGTAGGTTAGAGAAGCTGGAAATGTCGAGGCGGTTGATGAATTCCGTCGCCTGTAATCCAAGTCATACAAAGGGGCACCTGAGTCGCTGGTTAGAGAAAGGGATGGGCAAGGCTCCCAATATAACATAACCCAGCAAAGCGTGGATTGCCGCCTATTTGCCCACTGTGTCCTTCCATAGACTTCAATAGGTTGGGGAAAGGGGGACTTTGGCTATTGATGCTGTGGGGGGGTACGATATTTCTCCATTATCACCCAGAAATACCCCCAAGGAAAGGTGAAGCTGCTCCGTGGACTAAAACTGCAGCTATAAGGATGTCCCGGGTATACCCAAATCCTATACATGTTAAAGCAAAGGCTCGTATTGAATCGGCGTTCTCCGTTTATGGCCACTGGAACAAGTCTTACGCTTCTATTGCGGTTTTCGATGGGTGTTCAGCAATGGTAAATAGGTAAATAGAGGGGTTAGACCACTATACTCTATATTATCCTGAAATCATTGGTGGTAAACACCTGGCCAGTTTATAGATCAGCATTTAGATGTCTTTGCAATGAAACCCCTCCTCTCTTCTACCTATAGCCCCTTTTCTAGGGGGTTGTGGTGGTTTGAAGGTTGTTTTGGGGACAGATTTCTACTGGTGATTAAGTAAAGGGTTGTACAGTAGGAGGGGGGGGTTAGAACTTAGCAGAAGTCACTGTAAAGCAGCTTGATCCTGAATCAGGGATATAGGGAGGAGGAGGAGACCCGCCGTGGGACAATCACACTCTGGCCTCCTATATCGAATGGGTGTGTGTGAGTAAAAGGAGGACACTGGTGCACTTTGGCGTAAGGTCAACATGGCCGTAATAAGCCTTAGCATGGACTAACACATTTCTTTATCTTCCCGCTCCATTGCCCTGTTTTCAGGAAAAGCCCGCTGTTATTCCATTCTCTACTTTCTCAGCTTCTCTTGTTTTGCTTACCCTTCGCCCTCTCATCCAGTCACCGTTTTATCCCTCGGCCATTGTCAGGGTTTCCAGTCATATACTGACCGTTTGCCGCCTGGTCCGTAATCGCCTCAGTCCCGGCGGCCATGTCGAACAAACCCCGGCGCACCAAAGTAAGTCACTGAACCCTGGTCACTACCCGTACAGCCCCGCCGGCGACTATGCTGTTCAGGTGGGGGTATATATCACCCTAGGCCAAAGGCCGGGGCGCCTGCCCCAATATTCTGCCCTGCGTTAACCACGTGTCTTATCCATTGCCCCCGACATTATTCTGCTAATTACTTAATCCCCCTAGGATGTGGTCAATTTCGCCCGGGCCGTGTTGCTCGAAACTCGGGATACCCGGGGTATCCAGCGCAACGACCATGAGGAGTGGATCATTCGGCACCTCTACCATTCCGTGAGCCCTTTGGCTATCCAGGTACGGCCCATTTGTTAGATTATACTAGTTGTTTTTTATCTACCTATATCCATGTCCATATTCAGACTGTGTTTTCCATTCGTTTGCCAGAGACGCTGGAACTTTCGACACCCCCCGGATCCCTGTATTCATCATTCCTTTCTTCCGTTTATTACCACTCCCCCCCCGCCATTCCCACGGGTCTGTAGAACCACAATATCCGAATTATCAATGTTGATGTCAAGAACGGCTTCGACTGGCTCCATACCTTGAAGGCTGCCGATAAATCTCCGGCCAGCCCCGACCCCCCTTTTCTCCTTCGCAAATACCGCTTCACCAAGAAGACCACCTTCTATACCGTGCGCCGCAAATACAAAGTCGTGTTTTTGATTGACGGAAGCCCCTCCATGTACACCATTGATACCCAAAGCGGACAGATGCTTCTCCGCCAGGCCTTTCTCACCTTCAAACGGTGTCTTAAGGGCCTCCTCCAAGCCCCTCCGTGGGGCCGCCCCCAGATCTTCGTGACATTCGCCATTTCAGGCTTAGCCGCTGAGCAGTCCTTCAATAACACATCGGACACCCCCCGATTGACCCACGATATGCTAGTCACCGAACTCCGACCCGACACCATCCATTATATCCTTCAGAATGCCCACGACCTTATCAACGAGCGGATCAATGCCCAGGTGGATCTCACGGCTGCTGGGGCCCAAGGCTCTCCCGTCAATGGCCAGTCGCCCCACCCCGAAACCAAAGTGGACAACTATGTCACCCTGGCATTGGATACGGCCGATTATAAGTTGGCCCTAATGCCTTCGGACTGCGCCCCAGTGGTGGTCCATATTGGCGACTCCATTGTCCGCTCCAATACCGGTCTCGACCAACTGGCCTTTTTAACCAGTGCCCTAAATCGCCTTGATACCAAGTTCTTATTCATCCAGGTGGGGAGTTGCCTGGGTTCGAATGTCGAAGCCAATTTTGGCCATCTCCCCGATAATAAAGCGACCCGCTTTCTAGCTGCCACTTTGGATGGGTCGTTTCTCTACGCCGACGACTGCCCCGCCATTTCTTGGACCGCCACTGAACTCGACGCCCCCACCGCTCCCGCCCCTAACCTCTATCACCTGTGCATTCTCATCAAGGAAACCCAGTTAGTGCCCCCCACCGGTAACCTGTCTCTCTACAATTTGGCTAACCGGGGCGAACCCCGTTTCTTGGACGAGCCCCGCGAGAAGACCAATAAAATGGTCAACCGCCACTTTGACATCAGTCGGTGGTTCGAAAAGTTTCCCTGGAATCCCCACAGTCTGCCGCCCCAGGTGGATATTACCCGCACCCGCTGGCGGGAATACATGCTGAGTGTTCCCCTCTACATGATCATAGAAGGCCGCCTCAAAGAGGGGTTCTGTTTACGGAAAGTAGCTCCCGTCCCCCTAGAAGCAAGCAATAGTCAAGCCCCCTCGCAGACCCAGAAGCCCCTCATGATTATCCTGGAGATGGTCTATTACCCCAACGTCACTATCCAGTACCAAATCACACCCATGCACGCTATAGATTCCACGGTTTCCGGTCGGTCCCACTGGCAGTACAATATTAATATTGATATTAAACCTTTCAGCACCTTCGGTATTGTCTTGGCCCGGCTCAGCGATGACGATGACTTCCACACCGTCACCTTACGCAAAAAGATTCTCAATCTGGAAGTTTTCCTGGAACGGATAGCCCAGCGCGACATTATGCTACGAACCCTATCGGGGATCCTACCCTACTATATCCAGTCCTCATCATCGGCCTCGTCGTCCATTGCGGCCGAGACCCAGCGTCGACCGGGCCAGCGACTGGGGCCATCGAATGCATCGTCCCGTAATGCATCCAACAACAGCCTGCGAAGCCAGCTGCCTTCGGCTCCGGTATCTGAAGTACCGACGGCCTCGCAGGTACTCGAATTTCTGAGAGCCCGCTGGGACCCCGAGTGGCGGGACATGATCTATTTCGCAAAACGCCGCTTCAACTTCGCCGTGGCGTTCGTTCCCCACGACTGCCGGGGGGATACGCCATTTCCCAGCTGGCAGGATCTGAACCAACGGGCCCACACCAAACTAGTCGAGCTCCAGACCTACATTGTGTCCCACTGGAAAGCATCCTCCATTGGCAGCAATTCCTACGCCAGTTTCTGGCACAACAATTTTAGCCGGGAGCAGCCGTCCATTAATTTCTGCGTCCATGAATGGTGTTTTGGGGAAAACTGGATTGTATATTTGGATATTTTCTTCTACAACCTGAGTTTTGATGGGCGGCGGCGGATCCTGGGCGATTTCCCCCGTCTGGTGGATAGTTTCCGTAAGCAGGGCGGAGTGGACGAGGTTGTGCTAATCACTCGACCCATTGCATCCACCCCGCGCTCCCTGGACTACCTCAATATGGCGCCCAATTCCCAGCACATCCCCATGTTCCGGCTCACCGCGGAGTCCGTCGGGTCATGGACCTATCGGTCTTGGCAAGTAAGCTTGGACCCCCGTCGCGCGGTAGTGTCTCCTACATCAGATACCGCTAGCCTCGACGGCGACACCGCCTTTCCGCTGGTATCCCCGCGGCCCGAAGTCATCGAGGAGGAGGCCCTCCACCAGATCATCGCACCCTTTGCCCAGCAACTCTACCACCTCATTTACGTGGAAAACCTGAGTCGCGGTTTCCTATTGACCCACTACCGACCCGAGGAAATGGTCTTCTACCACGACGGAATCTTGGACCAAGTCACGCCGTTGAGGAATATGCACGAAACCGTGGTCCGCTTGGATTCGACCGGGGGTCTTTTGTCCGAGCAGGAGTGGCAGGAACCCGTATCTTTTGACCTTGCCGTGGCGGCCCAACCCGACCAGAGTATCCACCTCGGAGCATCGTTAATACCCGGCTATATGTCCTTCCACGGTGTATTTTCCCCCGGCCTCGCTTTCCGCTACACGTACGGGTACAGTCCCTCCTTTGATGGGCCGGACGATATAGTGGACGACCAGTTCTTTAGCCTAAGGGCCCTCCTACCGCTTAACAAATTATGGGTTCTCCACGTTGGACCCCGGGTGTGGCGGGAGGAATCGCAGGACAGGGATCCCTCCAACGCGACCGAGCACGAGTCCACCCCGGTCAAAATTGGGACCGCACCTCGAATGACTCGGTCGGCGGCCGGTGTTATTCTCGAGGCCCACGAACTCCGGCGCTATGCCCAGGGTGACAAGACCTTGGATATTCAGACCACAGCCAAACTGGCTCGGGTACGCCGACCCCTCCTGCACGCCTTCCGTAACGACACCCACCAGGTGGACGCTTTTGCCAGCGTATTCCTACACTGGTGCTCCCTACGCGACTCCGAACAGTTTATCACTTTCTCGACCAAAATGTTCTTTGAGCAGTCGATGCTGAATGAAACCGATGCGGCTGTGGTGACGGAACCTGAGCCGGCCTTCCAGAGTTACGTGGACGGTGTTCTGCAGTACATGGCCAATCGCAATGGGCGACCCACTCCAGAATATCTATTTGAAAACCCCCAGTTGGTCGGGGGCGGAGAAACCCCGGGCCCATTAATGGAAGGTGCTGATGGCGTGCACCAACGGCAGCAACTTTGGTTCGTGCGGCGGTTTGCAGATACCCGGTCGGTCATGTTAGTCACCCACCATGGACTGACACTGGGGAATCCAGCTTCCCCGTCCCTGTCGGACCCGTCTTCTCCCGCAGTAGAGCCAAGTCCAGTGGCTAGCGATAATCTTGACGTGCCTCCCGCCATCCTAGTGGCGGGCGAGTCCGAGGAAGATAATGCCAGTGAGGTTTCTGAACCCATTGAAACCCCCAGTACACTTGATAGTCTAAGCCGCCCCAGCAGTTCTTTCGGTCTCCTGGAGTTATTCGGGGCCCCCGAGAGTTCCGCGGATCCCATTCCTTCCCCTACCACCAAATCCCAGGGCGATTTGGTTGCTGATTCATTTTCGGTGACCTGTCATCCCCGTCCCGACACCATGTCGGATACCGGTCCTCCGGGAATCCCCGGCAATTGGGCCTGCTCGCGCCTATTGGTGGTAGAGGCCCATGAGAGTAGTTTGGCAGTGGAGGCCCGGTTGGTGGCCAGTCGACGCCCCTTACATTTTGACGTGTACCCCACGGCTATTCTTCCGACTGAGTCCAAGGTAAAGGAAATAGACAGTTGGGAGATCCGGTGCTCCAACCCTGCAGACCCCGCTGACCCTCCCCCATCGCCGCCGGATTTCCTAGCTAGTTTGGAAACTATCCACCAGCAGGCGTATTGCAAGGCCGTTTATAGCGCCCTCCTCTGGCGCCGCCCGGTACCGGCCCTCGAAGTGGATAGTATCCTCCCGTTCTTCCATTCCTACGTGGTGAACATTAACTTAACTTCCTACCTGCGGGCCCAGCTCTTCCGGTTGCACAATGAAGGTCCCGATAACGAACAACACGCGGCCATCCAGAGGGAGTTTGCGGATGCCATGTTGGAGAATTTTGAGTCGTTGGGCTCCCAGCGTTACCCCAATGTTTATCTCTACCGCCCCGCCCGGTTCGTTCAGATGCAGAATGAACTTCAAAATCTACTAAAGGATGGGAAGAAGTCTGCCAAGAACCTTATGAAACCCTTTGGTGTCTTCATGGAATGTGCCCAGGCCCCCCTCTTAGTGGCACTAGAGTGTACTTTCCGGCGTCCCTCCCAAACCGAACTGTCACCTGCCTATCCTACGGAGCCGACCCCCTCGGATGCTGCGGTGGATAGTGTACCATCTCCTCCTCCGCCTCCACCGCCGCCTATTGAGTCGTACACCGTCCCAGTGCGTGACTTACCCACCTCGTTCGAGTTTACCCATGAAGGGAGGAACTACGATTTCACCCCAAACAATATCACGGAATGTTTCAATCACACGGCCGCCAATGACGATGTGGATGTGATCCTTCATTTCCGCTGCATGGTGCTTACACCCGCTGCGGCCGATCCCAACGAGCCGTCGCCCCGGCCTACGAGCATGGATCTACGCCACCCGCTGTCTAGCGAATCGGAACTGACTAAATTCCAATGTACCCTCGAAAAGTACTTACCCCATATCAAGTGCGAGGACATTGCTGCTGTCATCCGCACGGCCCAGCAGGTGATGAACCGGGAGATTCTGAATGGTATGATGTATTGTGAACAAATAACGTACCCGATTCTCAAGATGCTGGAGTCCAATATCCGCCAGCGCCGGGCCTGGGACCCCATCGGTACCGAATACGTCCGTGAATACGGCCTGCAATTCGTTCGCCCAGAGCGGGACCGGATGAAGGTCTTTATGGAGGAGCTGCTCAAACGGGATATCGAACCGTACCGGTTTGTGCGGCACAATCGTATCGTGTACGTGGAGAAAGTGGAACCCCATGGTGCAGGCAGTGCCACTATTCCCTATGTTGATGATAACAGCGGTCATACGGATAGCCAAGCCGAAGACGGAGATGGGGAGGACATCGAGCCTCGATATAATAAATCCTTAACCCCTCACCCCCGCCACCGCCGGGCTCTATGTGGGCCTAAAAAGTACCGAAAGCGTTCGTTTTGGTTGCTCTTAACCACCCACCGTCAGCGTGATTTGACCCGACTCTCCTATGGGCCAACTGCTCCGGAGGATTTGCACAACGCGGCCCTGATGCTTAGCCCGGTATTCAAGGATATCAATTTTTTGACTAACCAGCTATTGCTATTGCGGCGCCTCGGTATGGAGCGTCGCTGCGATAATTTACTCGTGCTCCCCGTCGAAGCAACTCTGCACCGGGCCGAACCGGGAATGGCGGGATCGTTAGAAACCGACCGGAGCGGTCGCTCCATTCTGTCCCAGCAGCAGACATTGCCCTCGTCCATCTCCCCGGTCCTTTCGGCCAGATCCATCTCCCCCAGCGACAATATGGCGGCAGATTCATTGGCCTCATCCCTTCAATCCACGTATACCACTTCCACCGAGGACGGAACGGGCAGTTCCGAAGGCCTAAGTGGACAGAGCGGCAGTGGCGGTCTTTCGTCGGATACTCACGATTTTTCGCCTTTGGGTACATCGGAGGAAAGACAACCCCCGGCCAGCGCGGCAGCAGGTCACCCCTTCTTTATGGATCTTGGCGTAAGCCGTAAGTATAAACCGGGCGAATTCCAATGTCCGCGCCTGCGCTACGAATGTTTTGACCTCCATCCACGGCTGCCCCCTTTAGCCGCATTCCGCACTCTTCGCAGCCGGTACAGTTCCCTGCAAATTCATGATAAGGAAGAAATGTTCCTCATCACCCAAACCGACCCGGTTTATTTCGCCACTATCAGTGAGCGCCAGACCATTGAACCCGAACCAGGTACCGATTCCCAAGCTGCCACCGCTTATAATACTGCCGCAGTGGGCTCTGATCCCCCCACTGCTGGCTCTGGTTCAGGTGCCGATATGGGTGGCGGCACAGCTGGTTTTCTCCGTCGTTCGACGACTCATGAACAGTCCCTCACTAGCCTCTTACAATTCGCCGCTAAACACCCCCCCGGTCACCACTCGGCGGCCCACATGCGTCTCCCCAAACGCCAGTTATGTGTCGAGGTATTTGGTGTGCGGGATCGGGATAACCCGAGTGTCACTGATTTTATCCAGGACGTGACTGATTGCCTAGAGCGGAAGGTAGTCCTCCCGGCCATCAAGAAATACCTTCTCACTTCCAATGAAGTATCCTCGGAGGACCTGCAGTTCCTAATGGAGTCCCAATTGGGGGCCCACCGCCGTTTTTATATCCAGTTGCACCCCCGGCTATACGACCCGTATTTGTTGCTCCGTTATTTCCGGTATATTATCACTCACCACCTGCGCCCGTACGCCGGCCACTGTCTTCCGGCCATTCTGAACCGGCATCACTACCGGTTCCAGCAACGGCAATATCAACATCAACAACCATCATCGGTGAGTTCGTCCGAAGGAGGACCTCCCGCGTCTATTGCGCCCCGGTTTGGGGAAGATGTATCACCCGAAAGGAAACTAACGGACATCCCTCTCGAGGACTTCCTCTTCTTCTACAATGGATCCAATGTTCCCAGCAGTCAGGCCCGGCTCCGACTCGGGTCCGGGGTTCTCTCTCTCCATACCGCCCTGGTCAATGCCCAAGGCTGCTTGATCAATGAGGCGGACTACTGCGAAGCCCCGACTACCGAGGCCTGGGAGGCAATGGTTCACGAATTCAATGCATTCCGACTGCAGCCCGGGGATACCGAAACAACCGCTAGTTCAGTGCCAATGTGGGATGGGGCCTGCCCGGTTCGGATATCGATTGATTTGTGGAGTGCGGGGGCCGTCAGTGATGACTCGGCCCGTGATGCGCTGTTCCAATTATTCCAACACGCTGTATGCACCTTCCTCATGGAATCATCGCTTTGGATTGACAGTGCGCGTGCCTCCGAACCACCATCCCCCACTAATGTGCAACCACCTTCGTCGGCTACTGCTGGTTCTATGCCCGCCACTACCGGTATCGCAACGGGAGCGACGAATCGACCGACACTACCCTGCCCTCTACTAGTACGACCAGCCGGATGGGCTTTATTGGAAACCATGCAACAAACGAGCTGCCACTTTTGCACGCGGGTCCAACCCCCCTTTCCATTGGTCCCAAGTCGGGTCGGTCACGCTTTATTGGGCATCGCCCGTGGGGTATGTGGCCCCGCCCAGGATCGGAGTATTCGGGGGTTTGTCAAATCCCGTTCGGATACCGAATCCTTTCGCGAGTTAGATTTACGGGACCACCAGGATACCGTGGCCTCCCCGTTCCGGACTGACGATACCCTGAGTTACCTGCACGACTACGCCCTGGTTGCGATAGCCCGTTCGGATAATGATTCCGATTCGGGACCCGTGGCCACTGGCTTTCAGTACCCTCGGCGATCGGACCGACATACTTGTATCTCCGACCCTAACTTATCCGGTAACCTAGTAGCCGGCACCCCCACTGGCCGGACCCCTGTAGGAGTGGGAGCAGGAGGTGATCATGCCCTGCTCCATAGTATTAGCACCGGCGAAATCAATTCACCCCGGGGCTGGAGCCTCGGCTTCCCAGCCAGCCCGGATGGGCTCACGAGTGAGCTCAAACGACCCGGGGTCCGCAGCGCTATTTTAGACCACGGCCGCGTCCATAGTGTTGGGCAGCGATTAGCCGAGGTTCGCGGAACCCGGTCGACGGAGTATATAAGTGGTGCGGTATTTTCCGACGACGGGTCTAATCGCAGTGCGGCCCAATCTCCGGCAGGTTGGTGGGACCCCTCAATCCCAGGTCCCCCCACCTCATCGGCGTCGCATACGCCCTACCCCCCTAACCAAACGCAACCGACTACCAATCAATACCCGTTCCCCTCCCAGGCCACTTTGGGCGAAACTGCGTCCGGCCGGCATGGCCCCCGTCGACCCAGTCATTCGCGACTTATGATTCTGCGGTTCGTCAACGGGTCCTGCACGGTCCATTTCTACAATTTTACCCCCAAGCTCCGCGAGGACCGCTTGCGTACCCTGACTGCTCTGGCCCAGGTAGAGGACCAGCGCAGATCACTGCTCCGGGCCCTTACACTAGCCAAGCTAGGCCTGGGCCATATAGCTACTCATAGCGCCGCTGCTTCCTCGACATCCTCTACAGATATCGAACCGGTTCTCTTCCCCGATGTACCGGCGATGCTGCATGGTGACCGGGCCCTTCCCCGCAACCCCAAGTATCTCTCCACGGTAGTGTTCGCCCCCAGCGCCCAGCGCCTCATCAACCAAAGCTGCGCCGTAAGACCAGGTGCAGTAGCGGTAGTGCACCCGGCCCCGCTGGTATCCGATAATGGCCTATTCACCCCCAATGCCGCCAAATGGTACCCCCCCTACGACCTATTCGTGGACTATTCGATCCCCATGGCCCCCTATTACCCTGCGGACGCCCTGCTCCGTAACGGAGGCCTCTACCTCGATACGGTATACCGACACTACCTGGGTACCGAGCGCAAACGTCGGGAGCAGAATATGCTCAACCGGAGCCTGCGTCGTGAGGGTTCTTCCCACACTTCGTCCCTGCCCATTGCCCTACCCGAGGACTGTGGAGGCCTGTTTGTCCTGGGGCCGTCGTCGCACATGTGCCAGTCCTACGCCTACTTTTTGGGTGAACTAGTGCACTGGTCCCCCGAAACCCACCAGCTGCTCCCGATTGATAAAGCCCCCTCGACGTCCATCTCCGCCTACCAGGAGGCCCTCCTGGGGGAGGAGTTCCGCCAGTTGGCCCGGCATGTCTCCGAACGCCTCTTGGACGACTACGTGGGTTACATGCAGGCCCTGGATATGCAATTCTTATTCACTTACGAAAAGGCCCATCCCCGGAAAACGAAGACCGGGTTCTCCCTCGATAAGGAACTGTGGCGCTATCTACAGAAACCCCTGCCGGGCGGGGCGATCACGATCACGGTAACCATTTCACTGGTGCTCGCGGCCACCCTGTCGATATCTAATCACGTGGCAGTGGACCAGGACTCGGACGCCGAATCCGATTCGGATACGACCGAGTCCGCGTCCGGGTCCACCGTAGCCTCCGGTGCCGGCGCTACAAATGCAACTACCCCAGGCCCTACCCTCCCCACTGACGAGACCCAATCCCCCCATTATGATCTGGAGTATACCCGAATCAGGAAGCTGCTCCACGTGCGCTCCTTTTTATGCGACTGGCAGCTCCGGGTAATCCAACAGATTATGTTTGGCTCCCTAGAAAGCATTACGGGGCTATTCCCCAATTTCAACCTCGAGACTTGCTCCTTTTCCCTGGACCTTTTATCCTGCCTACAGCATTTGCTCAACGAAAGTGCCGGGGGTATTCGGTTTTCAGCTCACGCCCCCACCGCGGGTACTATTGCCGTGTCCCCCCGATATGACCGGAGCCTGCTCCACTATTTCTTCAATCACTCGGAGAATTTTGGATTCGCTCGCAACCGCTTTTATACCACTGGGCCCGTCTGTTATATGGACGCCACGGATCCGCGAACAAGTGTTAAATTCGAACCCCTGCGCTACCATAACAAGTCCCTTTATGTGACTACCCTAGTGTTGTATAGCCCGCCCGGGGAATTAACCAGCCCCCACCCCCCGGTCATCCGTTACTACGTTATAGTGCGCGTGTACGACACGGAAAGCGATCGCCGGCGGCACCAAACCACGTATCAGCAGCGGCTCATGGACAACAAGGGCCCGGAGTTCATGGTGTTTGACGACTGGCATGAGCGGGCCTCTAAATGGGTGGGGGATATTTCCCGGAGTACCATTTCCGTCCTGGAACTGGGCACCAAAGAGCGGGACGAAATCCACCGGCAGGTGGTTCACCGGGTCGAGATGATCCTATCCGGTGCCAAGGCGAGCAAAACCCGAGATGATCTGTGGCGCAGTATGGTGGACCGCCAGGCCCAGTCGCAAGAGCTCAAGCCCCACGAGTCGAACCTACATGACCCCCCTGACCTGTTCTTCCACTGGTGCCTCGATGAACATATCCACCCCATGCTCCCCCGTCTACTGGCCCTGCCCTTTAATCGCATTCTGTTCGAACGGTTTATCAAGGCCCAGTACCCGGCGCACCGTACCGTTACTTCGATTGGCGAGGTGCGGATTCTCATTATGCACCCCGACACTGACCATTACCTCGTACAAGTCAAGGTCCGGAGCCATGGCGATCCCATCAGCCTGTGTTCCATTGCAGTCGCTCCCCGGTTGCGTCTGCAGTCCGATGAGCAGCCGTTTATTCGAGATGTCCTGGAATCCATCGCCTGTTTTATTTGGAGCAGCAACGTGATGCCCGTGCAGTGATGCGCACTGACGCTTATTCTTTTGCAGCTACTTACGCAAAATGGGAGATACCATCGGGAATTATACGAAGGCTTTTGAGCTACAAACATAAACCCCACATGGGTTTATATTATTAAAAGATATTGTATTGATTTTTAATGGGTGCTACTGTTTACCTGGATTCTACTATTACCATACTTTAAACCATACCGACCTCTAATGGGACTTGCTAAACCGAGTAAATATTCTATTAGAGAACTGGTATTATACCCATAGTCAAGTTGCTGGGTCAAATATTTTACGATTGTATATTATATCGCCTATCTATTCGGAATATACTAGTGTAGCTCCGGTTGTTTTAACCAAAAGTGGGCACCAACTGATTGAAAATGGTGCTGATGGTAAATACCGCTGGATTAAGAACATAACAACGCTGATACCAAGAGCTGTTCCTCCTTTTTTCCTCAATGCTAAACTAATCAGCAAACGAGTGATCTTTCAAATATTGCACCGGTTGAATCCTTTGCCCAGACCTAGGATTGTACAGGATGGAATATGCAGACGGATTTATAGGCTATTTATTAAATATAGGTTAAAATAGGAAAAATAAAGACAGTAGTTTATAAAAATCGATAAATGTTCGACTCAGTCGATTGGTGGAATTTCAGCTCCGTTAATATGTCCCAATTGTACAAGCTTGAGGAACGATGGATACCGTGTCCATCTGCAATTGGCCATTGAAATTTTCGTAGTTGGCCTCACTCAACACGTACCAGTCAATGTGGTTGCCCTCGAAGCTCCAGCTCTCATCATCCGCACGAACACAACCATTGTGGTACTGGCCGTTGGGCAGTCGCACTTTAGTCAGGGCCTCGACATAGAGCGTTTGGCCCTGGGCCACGTCGTTGACGGCGATGCTGGAATAGGGGATCAGTGCGTTATTATGCCCCCCCAGGGCGTAAGGGGTCGACTGGAAGCACATGAAATTTGAGCAGTCGCAGTCGGCCAAATTAATGAATTGGCCATCGAGGAGCTTGGCTGTCCCCTCCATTTCGACGGTCTTGGCGAAGTCTTCCGACACGGACGCCAATGGCTTACCATCGCAGGTACCAATGATTACATTCCCTTTATCAGCGGCCGTCTGGGATGCAATCCAGTAGTAGGTAAATTTGACTTGTCTTCCTTGGCCAGTAGATACGTTTGCTTTAGGGGTATCGGTATCTTCGGTGTCAGGAGCGGGTTCACTAGTGGAAGTTTTGGGAGTTTCATTCGATGGGTCAGCGAATTCGGAGTTAGCTTTGGTACTGCTACTACTTGCAGGCGTATCAGCGGATTCAGACTCGTCGTCAACCAATTCCCAATCTTCCTGTGAGTTGTCAGACTGATCGACAGTCGGGTCTGAGTTCTCTACTTCCTCGGAATTGTCGCTAATAATGCCGGTCTTCGGCAATGCAATATCGCGGCTGGGTTGCAAATCGGCAGTTGATGGGTTTATATCGTTGGTCTCGTCGGTGTCATTTCCGGTGGTAACCCGCGGTGCACTTCGGGCATTGGAATTGGTCAGGTAAGAGTAGCCCTGGGAAATGGCTGAGTTCAAAAATGATGACAGCTTTTCCATGTCGATCGGTGACCTCGAATTGGTGGGTCCGCGTCCGTGAACCGACTGTTCAACCGGATGGGCTGTGGCGAGAGGTAGACCGGAAAGCCAGCCGGAGGCTAAGAGTACGGCGGCTAGGTTCAGCAACATTATACAGTGCTTGAATCGGGACATGATACCGGTGGAAAAATAAAATAGGGTGGGATTATGAAAAGACCGCCGTGATATCTAGTCGTGCTCCGAATCGATGAAAACCAGTTCCGTTAAATTAGAAGGGATACGCGAATTTCGGCTTGTATACACGATGCTACAGGTAAAGGTCGGAGAAGAGTCGCTGGTTGATGTTATATAAAAGTAATAAGCATATGGTCGGATGGTCGGATGGCTACTTAATGGTTTTGGGTAAGGCCTTGGAGACCGCTATTTATACATCGCCCACATTAAAACCAATGGGAAGTATCATATTAGTTGTTAGGACAACCTAGTGAAATAGGGGTTTTGGTGCTGCTACCTTCTAATCAGCTAACCCATGTCCGTTTGAATATAAATGTAATAGGCCAATGCGTTTTCCCTTTTCGGCGGCCTAAACACTACGGAGTTCATTGATTTAGGCAATACTCTTAATGATGAAGGAATAAAGAATCAGTGAAGAAGACTAGCCATGTCTTATTAGTGTTTAAAGGAAAAATGTTTGATGCGTGGCAACAGTATGTGCACTTTATGCTGACCTGCAATATCGAACAACGTCCAGCCTAAAACCACGGATGACCATATTCGATATTCTTCTTCGCCGTGTCTATTGATTTACCCAGGTTCCTCTTTTCGTTTTGAAGGGGGGGGGTGGGATGCATAATGCTATATAGAAATTGTCCGATGTCTCGCGGGTTCAATTTTTTCTAAAGTGACTTTGGAAAAGCTTGCGCTACTGCTGTCTTTGCAGATTGGGGAGTGCTGTGATTCGATATTGGGTTAAAATGACCCATGTCATTCGCAATTGGTGGTTCCGAAAGCCATCGGTTCCTTATTGCGAATCACCTCAAGGGCAAAGGGGAAAGGTCAGGGCTAATCAGTAGATTGTCCAACATGGCCTTTTTAGATGATACCCCGTTTAAAGGAATATCTCCCATCACGTTTAGCGAAAATAGGAAACATATTGCAACCGCTGAACGGTGGCAATCGCTAGGAGGCTTTGTAATCATCTAGATTCCCGGCCGAATAGGCACTCCTTCAAGTGGGTGGTGAACAATTACTGGCGCTGTTGGCCCACCTAGTAAACTTGGAGGAAGGAAAAAACGGAATATCTACTGATATGACCGTAAGTTCCCAATCCCAATAAATTTAATGAGTAAACTTACATAATTGTATTTGAAATTCCCTATTGGTCAAATAATGACAAGTATGATCCCACTTGGCCCTGTGGAATAGTGTTAATGGTAGTTAGTGCTAAATACACCTTGTCAGGGACAATAACTAGAGTGTAGATATAGGCTATTTGGTATTGAATTATTGCAACATAAGAAATCACTAAAAAAAGGAACTAGTGTTGTTGCCCGAGTTAACCACTCTTAGTCCATCAAGAGTCTCAGGGATAGGCTTCTAATGGTAGGCAGGCTTAGGCTTGGCCAAGCATGCTCCTAGCATCAGGGTCGGTGGTACTAACTAAATAAAGACAAGTGCAAAGGCTATGTAAGGGATGTGCAGTGGTGCACACTTACTGGTTAGTACCTGGGTGGGTGAGCATATATAGAGTTTATTGGGTAAACTAGGGGGATAAAAAATAAGCTGAGGAATCTAATTAATCCAAAAGGCCTGGTTATATATACATGGGGGATGGCTCCAATGGGAGGTCCCAAGAGAGGAAACACATAACTAGTTGATAGGTGAGTAGTCCGGTTGGGGGCCCTTGTATTAGGAAGACTGCTATGGGAGTGGAAAGGTCTGGGATCAACAGGGGAGTGAATAGTGTGAACTCCGGGGGACACAACTAGGGGTTATATATGATAACAGATGGTCCCATAGTACCGTAGATGACTATAGGGGACTCAATATTGCACTATAAGGCCTAATATAGTAAGTAATTATCCAGCCGGATTAGGTTGGATTAGGTGGACTGGAAAGTGTTACTGCTCTTGCAAAAGCTAGATTAGGATCAACATTAACCAGGGACATTGCTTTGGGCTAGGTATTACCCAAGGTATGGCAGGATTTGCTCTAGAAATATGGTATATCATATGTGGTGAACTTACCACATTTTTTACCTACTTTTATTTTTTATCTATTTTTCGCACTTATCGGAAGTATGCTCCTGACGAGTGAATGAGCCCCTGCCCCTGCCCCTGACGAGTATGGTCATTTTTCCTCCATTTTCATTACTATATTGTTTTTTCTATTATTATATTTTATACCCTTG
>JANBQC010000104.1:0-59196 GCA_027576995.1 Dimargaris cristalligena
TTTCTACTTCGGGGAAAGTAATATTTTTACGGAAAATTTTTTCTTTCCCCTCTATTAACATAATGAGTTTTTTAAAATGAATTCTTCCCGGTGGGGATTATTACCCTCCACTCCAATTCCTTTGGCTTTTCTCCTTCAATCATGACTGGGAGGATACTTACTTTTTATTATTATAGTTTTACTTTTAGATATTTTTTTTCATAGTTCGAAAACCAATTAATTGATGGTTAATAACTATATATTACTACCAGGAATAATATATGGCCAGTTGGAAGAACTGGCAAGACGCGGAAATGAAGTGGCTGTATATTTCGAACCTCCGAAATGATGCCTACCCTAAATGGAAGGCCTACTACCGGGATATATATCCCCCCATACAGGCTCTGTTACAAATTGCCTGACCCCTTCCGATTTACCTACGAGTAATTACAGTGTTCTTCTATTTGTCAGTCAGTGCTCAGTCCAGTAGTGATACCTCTATATACTAATTTAATACTACACCACTCTATGCAATTGCCCATAAATCCAAGTTAAAGAGGCGGCCTGTGGGGTCGATTTAAAGCATATGGGAGAAGTTCATCTAAGCTATATAACGAAAAATCCATTAGATTCGGCTAATATTACTAGTTAAAAATAAATTTCCCATATATTCTCCCATACACATATAATGTAAACCCTTATATAGCTGGGCCGAATTTCACCCATATTAAACATCGCCCGGCTCGTTTAATCTGAGTTATGCCTTTCATCATGAGACCAGTGATGAAAGGCATAACCGGACAAATATGCAGCGCCAAGCCATCCATTATTTTGACTGATATGGATTTGCGGAAAACAGGCCTCGACAGGTATACTTATTTCAGAGAAGTATATAATTTGTGAGTGAACTGGTTAGGGGTGCAGGGTTTACGGGGTAGATGGTTATCAAGATGTGTACCATTGCCGGGCCGAGTGTCGATAACTAACTAGATGTAGCGTGGCAGATTAAGTCCTGCAGCTGTCAGTGGGGACAGTTGTCATGCCTTGGGGAGGGAGAGGGGGCTAGCATGGCGTTGCCCTGGAATGTTCAGGATGTAGGGCCCGACCGCCCTTGAGGCTGGGAAAGATCCGCGTTGGTACAATAGCTATTGCTTACCACCGGGCAGTAAAATATTGATGACACAACCCCCGCCCTCGTACACTACCCCACTTGCTTACAAGTTCGGTAGCCCTTCTGGTCGTTGACAGTTTTCAGTGCTCGCCCCCAGCCGTTCCCAACACGGGCCTCCCTAACCAGTCCACCAAGGTTCCAATTTCGTCGAGTATATCAGCCTTGTGGTAAGGCACTGGGGCGGATCCGAGTGTGTAAGCTCTCTAAAGGCTAAATTCACAATGGGTGTATTTCCCGACGACCCTTAAATACGCAGAGCCAGCCATGGCAGCGGCTGTCCGGCCCGCCCCGACGCACCTTCCGAGTGCCTAGTATTCGTATTTATCTATTTGCCGTTTCTTTGGAGTCACAGGGGTAGAACCTCTGTCATACTATCTGATCCGGTTTCTTAGGCATGTTTCTGCAGCCATCGTTGAGTACGGTTTGCCCAGTTGGCCGATTGCTGACTTGACCGCCTCTGTCTCTGGCCGCCTGACCCGCCCTGGGACAGTTAGTGCCATCCCTTCTATGCCTCCCTTGTTCGTGGCAAAGGATACCCCACCCACTTTGGCCGGCGGTGGAAATAGTACCATTGAGATACATTTATTATCCCGTGCTGGTCCCAACTGCTTGTGCGATAATGGTTTTGCGGAGATTTAAAATACCACCGTCGCCTTTTCCCACCTATCATTCATTTGTTCATGCACCTGGTGATTCTACTCGATTCACCTCTGTGGGTAATTCCGCTTACATTGGCCGACCAGGACTTTTATTCGGCGAGTGCGCTTGCACCCGTTTGCCAGTCCCCTTTGTTGATGAATTTGGCTGATCCTGCTGTTTATACCCGCTTCATCGTTTCTGGGCTGTCGCGGCCGTTCCACGCCCCGTTGTTCGCTTCAAAATTCCACGGTTGGGCTGCTGCCCATTAATCCTTTCTCTCCAATATAGAGCCACCTTCCCAAGCCCACCCCAACCGCATCATTTATTCGTTCTTCCGCTTGTATGTTAGGGCCAGTGCATACTGCGTTTAAGCCAATGTATCCTTTTTGCGAGTAGTGCCCCGTGGCCCACTCACTGACCCTCCCCTCCTTGTCCGCGACAGGGCTCGTTCGGCTCGTGATTGGGGGACACACTGCTACTCCCGTTTAAGGCCGTTCTTTCCAAGTGCCGCCCCTCCCTATGTGTACCGTGTATAGTTTCTAACGGTATCCCATTTTGGCTGATCCTATCTCCACCAGGCGTTATCCTCCCCCTTCTTACTACTCTAGTATGCCTCGTTTTCCCCTTCAATCTTGGGCCGTACGCCGGTTTCAGATAACCCACTTGCCTTTTTTTTTTTTGCTTCTTATTTCCTTCCAGCCTTCCAAATTTAATCCGTCGTTCCCTCCGACGATCTGCGTAGATGGTCGTTTGTACTCACAGTTCTGCCCTCTGTTGGTCGCCGCGTCTTCCAGTGGCCTGCGCCTCACTACTGGTTTTTGAGTCTCTTTTCCCTATCCTGGTGCTGACTGTATACATTTAAAGACATGTAACAATATCTATATATATCTATATAGATAGATATGTAAAGCGTATGTATATATATACACAGCCTTCGTTATTTTTTTTCTTCGTTTGTGGGCCTTAGACTGTATTTCTTTATCTGTCATTGGTGGTTATATATCCATATTTGGGCCCATGAGAATGACTACTACTGTGGCATAGTGTCTCTTCTCAATTCCCCCTCCCTTAACAATACCTGGCGGCGGCGGTTTCCTATTTTGTTCAAAGGAATGCCGCTGTACTTATACAATGCAACTCTTGCGAGCTCTCTGGCGCGGGTCACTCGATCTGTGTCCTAGCTGTGAAGTTTTTTTTTTTTTTGGCAGTACTCTCCATTCCCGGCTTGAGCCTGTCCAGCATGGCTAATTCTTTATGACATTGCATCTTTGATAATGTCACTCCCTCCCTGGCTAAAAATGGACGGGGTTTCCGTGAATGGGGCACCGACGTAACACATCTCTGCTCAGGGCCGTAGACTAGCAGAGCAGCCCTATTATTCAGCCTTGACTTGGGCCTAGGCGCCTCCTCCCCGCTCCGTTTCTAGGTTACACCGGGTATCGACAGCCCCATATCGTATAGCCCACCCGTAGAACAAATACAACAGCATACTATACCATAACATGCCATACTATACTGTACTATTTCCCACCCTTGGTCAGCCCTCTCAAAACTACGTCTAATTTTAGACAAAGCAGCTGTCAGTCAACTAATTCCTGGCTTGGAGACCACCTATTCCGCCAGGATTTTCAGTCTCCCAGGGTATAATAACTGGCTCCTTTGAGTAACTTAATGGCCCGTGCTGACTACAATTATATCCACCCACCTTCACGCCATCCATTTAAATACACCTATATTTCCCTCACTCGCATTCTCCATCAACCCATCCCCCTCCATTATTTGGTCACTCCATTTTTGCATAGTATTCCCCCCGCCAACCTATTATTATCATAATTTTTCACTGCCGATTTAAATATGGCCATCACCACTCTCGTGCCTCCCCCGCCCGGCCCCCCGGCTCCGTCTGACGCGACCGGATGTGTTCACGAAAAGTGTCGCCGCCTTGTCGAATTGCGGGACTCTCGTCTAACCCCTGGACCCGCGGCAGGCCACTCCGACCTATTCGCGCTCCTCGACCTCCTTCGGCTGACCTACTGTCTCGAAGCCGAGAATGACCGCCTGCGACACACACTGGAGCAGCGCGTCCAACCATCAGGCATCAAATACAGCAATACACGTGATAAAACCCCGGAACCCGCTGGTCGCTGAATAACCTGTACCACTTACCAATCGGACAACCCATTGGTAACTAACTACCCTGCTATTCATCTACTACTAACCAAACTTCGCCCTGCTGAAATAGTGTCGAGTGCTAATTTTGAACCACGCCAGCTATAATCCACTCTAAAAGGGAGCCGGCCAGACTGCTCTTTAATGTATTTATTACAGTCCCGCTCGTGCCATGGCTTGGGGTTTTCTTTCTTACTAATATTTAATCCGCGCTTTCCAGTCAACTTCAAGTTTGGCCCCAATTGCACCCCAACCTCACCACCACTGGGAATTTCATTATTTTCCGGAATAGTTAAATCCCTCATCGCTTTTAATTCACTTCGTTTTTTTTATTATGTATTAGTATGTAGGTCTTGGTACTTCACCGACTGATTCTTTCCCCTACCTTTCAAACCAGTTTTTTTTTTACTTCATTGATTTGTATAAAAACGGACATTTAATTAGTGTAACATTTATAAATCTCCAATGATTCAATTAAATACATAAGCACTTGTGCGGTATTCAGATTATTACATTCGATATTCAGTCCACGGGTAACATCTCCACCCCAACTCACTCGTGGTCACTGGATTGAAGTTCATCCTCTATAGATAACGCGGGTAAATCGGGGGTAGCCAGTCTATCACTGTAAAAGTATATGAGAAACGCAATGTTACTGAATAAAAGTACAACTGGAAAAGTCCCACGGCAAGACACGTCAATACAAATCCTAACCTGTAATCCTTGGCCTTGGCCTTGGAGGCATACCTCCCATTTCATCGGCAGGATGGACTTACCCATCCTCATGGCTCTGCTGCAATTGTTAGAAACGGGAAAATGAGCCATACAATGCATTTGTTTGAGGGCTTTTATTGGGATGGCTGGGTGTTGGGAAGCTAAGTTCCTACAGGAAGATTGGTATCAAAAAGTTCATAGTAGGATAGACCCCAGCCAATTGTAGTTTTTATTACTCGGAATCATTCACTAGGGTGCGTAGCCTTACCATAATTTCCCACCTATTACACAAGGGGTGATCAGTAAACGCTACATCCAGTCCAAATTCTCAATAAAACCCCAATTGCGAAGCCGTAAATATGGCAGAAGTTCATCCAGGCTGTATAACGAATAAATCATTTGATGAGGTAAATATTACTGGTCAAAAGTTATTCTCCCACATATTCTCCCATACACATATTGTGTAAAATCTTATACAGTTGGATTAAAGTATACCCATATTCTAATCCATCTGCTATTTTCCATTTACGCACTTATTTACATTTCATGGACAAGCTCTCTTTCCCTCGCCCTTACTTGAACAGAACCCACCTTCCAGATAGATTCTGCTACTGTACTCTCTTAATAATGTTGCCATTTCTTCTCCAACCCATGCACTGTGTCGGGGTTTGCTGTAATAACCTGTTTTTTTTCTAGAAAACATAATGGGCCAAATTAGGGTACCCAAAAACCGGATTTTATGGATTTCCCTATTAATTCCTATTCCTTCAGTCTTCCATTTGATGGGGATGGAGTCGTGTAGGTGAGGCATACCACGTAAGTGATGTGTGCTTGGGAACGTCTAAATAAGCCATTCAAGCCCAACAATTGGAGGTGAGGACGGGTGGCTGGCTGGAGGAGGCAATACAATGTTCAAAAGGGCAGTGTAGGAGGTACTGGGGTTGGTGGCCTGATGTCGTTCTTGGAACTGCTAATCAACGACGGTTCCAACTCATATTTATCGACTGGCCTAGTATTGAGTGTAGCTATACTCCACACACTCGATTGTTTGAGAGGTCACCACATCAGGGTGGGGGGGTTTTTTTCGCAGGCTTGTCGACGAACCGTGTCTACTACTGGGAAGCGTTGGCGGAAGGCATGTCGTTTGCTCACCATGTATGGTATGGGTCATTTTTTATAGAGTGGGACATATGCTTCACTTAAGACAATGAACGGATGAAGGCGGCCTAATCTGGATACGGGGCTCATCCCACAGTCCCGTGTTTATGGTATAAGACCTCCCCATATCCAGTTTGGTGCTAGTGTAATGGAGGAAGGACGTGGTCCTCCAGTTCATGACCAATGCCCACTGTATAATGTGCCTCAGTGGCTACTAAAATGGCAAATATGAGTCTCATTCCAGGGAAATTGAAGTTGATAGTGGAGGTGGTGGATATAAACAAAGCTCAACTGTAAATTTGGGTGTAGAAAATTGGCACAATAAGTTCAGTTGGCAGTGGCAAATGGAACGTTTAACCGCGACTTCCAGATTCGGCTAGGTACTCCTGTTGGGCTTGGGGTTGCGAGAAAAGGGCAGCACCCCTCCCCCTTTTCAGTGTGGCCCACGGTGGTTGAGACTCGTTGTCTATTGATAGTTGATGGGTTATTCCGTGGGCTGGAATAAATCATTTTTGGGGACGGATAAAATCAGCATATTGTATTGATGGAGACACGCAAACGAGCATGACAGATTGGTAAACATACTATATGATACGTATATAGCTTGTGGGGCGGTGGGAGTACTGGGTCTTTGTGGGGAGCTCGGGAGGGACATGGACACGGAGGGCGGAAGGGTTTCCTGCCACCAATAAGTCGGGAATATAGATATAATATGGATAGTAAATATACTCGGAAAGACACTAAAACGCTAGTATAACTCGGATAAACACTAATACTCGGATAAAACTCTGGTAACTCGGAATAACTCTGATAACTCGGGAAGCTCTGCAAATACTTGGAAATGACTCTGAAAACACTGAAAAGAATACTTGTAGCAGGAACTCGTTTTCCTGGAGACACGCACTTAGAATGGTCTGATTCAGTAATGGATGGGGAATGCCGGCGCTATTTATACAGCGCCAGTGAGCATAGAGCAAATAGCAAGTTCCGGCAAATTAGCAATAGAGATCAAATGTTACATATAGCAGATTCGATGACGAATTACCGCAGTACAAATAATTATTAAATGAACGGAACCGTCGGGGTTCTGACGTCATTTTGGGAGACGAATAACCGGTACAAACTAGTAGCAACGAGGGTGAGCCCATGTCTAATCCAGTTAGACATGCACGCTACGGACTGTAGCGGAGTTTCCAACTAAAAATTGAGATCGAAACGGTAAATACGTTTCACTATAAGAAACAAAAATAGTATTCAAATTAAAAAGTCAAACTCGGCAGCAACTGCTGAAAATTGCAGAATAGGCAGTGCACAAAACGTTATAAAAAAGTCCAAATGATAAAGCGGTAGTGCCCTATTTGATTATGAGAATGCGGTAGTTGAATAGTATCCATGTAGTGTCAGAAATACAAGAATGATGTATGTCTCTTCCTTGTGTGTTACATAAGTCAACTGCTCTTAATCTACTGAGAGGCCATGTGGACTGACTTCTATTGGGTACAGTACTGGGAGTATTGATAAGATCGGGCACAGGGCACAGATCTTATAACCAAAAGGGTTATTTAATCATCCCAAATTTCAGATTCGTAACTCCGGCTATTATCCGGAGGGTAGTGTACTGGGTTCCCAAATCACTACAGCAGCTACCGATATTTTTAAATACCAGGCCTTGCTGCTACCAAGAAGCACCTATTAAAACCATGTTGATATAGTAACTAGTTCTTTCAATGGTGCTATTCCGAAACTGATTAGGGACGTGTTGAATATTATCGATTAGAAGATAAAAAGGGTCGAAAAATGAATTCGGCATGGTTAGCAAAGGTATTTGCTGGGAAAACTTTGACTGATGAGAGTTCGTTTTAAGATTTTACACCCAGAATGAATGGGGGTTTCTTCAGCAAGCCTTCGCAGAGAATGCGGGGTTCCGAATGTGTGCAGGCTACATCTAGGAGCGATTGTTGATAGGTACTGTGTTCATGCTGGGTCCCGCGTTCTTGGACTTGGCTTTCACCACTGTTTTACCAGTAAGAACCACAAAGTTGGAGGTTCTCATCTATATTTGACGCGGTAGCCGGCTCTTTATCTCTCATAGCCGCCGGCCCTATAGTTGATTGGTGGTGGTGCAGTTTATTGGTTTCTCATTCTGGAGGGGGTTGTGGACATAAAAAATAAAGTTACAATATACAACACCCAGCTGAGAAAGTCGAATAAATAAAGAGGTGTCTGCTCCGCGACATTCACAAGGGGGAATTTCACATTGTATGAATGATTCTCGACGAAATGGTAAGAATTATCACAGGAGATAGGCCCTTTTCAAAGTTATGTTAGAGTAGCCTTTTAAATCACGAACCGGAAATACAAAAATCTTTGGGTATTTATAACATATGTTATCCAGGTCAATCTGGAATAGTTTGGGAGGGAGGAAGCGAGTGGGTCAGATAATATACGTTTAATAGGCCGCGTGATCGGAGTGGGCGTGGGAGGAGGGAACTGGTTCTAAACTCCGGGCCCGCGGACGGTAAGTACCATCTTTCGTAGTATTACAATTAAGGTCCCAGAAACTATAGTTAAGCAACGTCGCAAACGTAGTCCAGGCCAAGTACGGCACGAAGAGCCAGCCGGCGAGGGTATCAACCTGGAAGAAAGTGGCCATGGTCAAAAACACAAACACCCACAGGAGACTAATGTCAATGAGGGCGGTGGCGATGGCGTGCCAGGCGAAGAAACAGGGGCTCCAGAGGAGGTTCAGGACCAATTGGAACCAGTAGAGCTGCAGGGCGAGGTGGGCGCGCTCCCGCGTGAAGCTCGAGCGATGGTTCTGATTCACTTGGGCTACGCGGTAGGCGGCCAGGCCCATGGCCACATACATGGCAGTCCACATGGGGGCGTAAATCCAGTTGGGAGGGTTGAAGGCGGGCTTGCGAAGCGAGGTGTACCACGACGCTTGGACTTCGTGCTTGTTACGGTAGCCGGTTAGGGCCCCCATAAATATGGGCGAAAGGAAGTACACGAGGAAGCGGAGGACCATGGCGTTAGGTTTTAAAAAAGGCAAGGGGACAATAGGAAATGGAGGACAAGGTATAATAAGTTATTGACTGAGAAGACAAGTGCGGTGGAATAGGTTATATAGTATGTGGTTCGTAAGAGGGAATTACCACCAGTAGTCAGAAACAACACAAGGCAAACCCCACAAGATGGGTGGGAGAGAATGATAAGGGGGGAATAATAATACAATTGGAAAGTAGTATAAAGCAGTTAATCACAGTGGGATAATCAATGGCTACGAAACAATAGTATCAGTACCAAATCCAAGACCAATGAAACAAACATATAAGTAAGTAGTTGACGTATAGGGGGGATGGAGAAGTCCAGGGTTTATAAAGTAAATTAGTCTAGCGCATTAATGGGCTGCCGTTATATCCAGGCCATTTGTCAAATATGAATACAAAATACAGCAAACACCACCAGACCACTTATTGTCGGGGAATCCACGTCGCACACTTGAAATGGTTTAAAGGGTGACGTCAGAAGGTGTCCTAACCACTGCCAGGCTAACTTGTAATCAGATGGAACCCATATCAAATTCCGATTGGGGAAAACGGTGGCTGGATTAAGGCACATTTCATAGATCGAAAATGCTATAGGAAGACGGCGATGCTACTGCAATCATCCAATATCCTACAAGTCATATAGAATAGAACATGTGGAGCCGATGCTCAGGGGGGGAGGGGACTCAGAGCAAAGTGGTAAGTGGGGGAAGTGTGCTAGATGCTGAACAATCACAGTTACTCTCCCCCATGTATCAAACCCAGTAGTGGTACTGCACACTGCACCACTGTTGAAAATTGCTTGAATGGCCAGATCTAGAGAGGTCCTTTTCATTGATTTATCAGGACCACCCACATTATCCACACTGTTAGTGCAGCTAGTTTATTACTCTTTATAGTGCATGCATATTTTCAGGGTGATACTTTATTTACCAATATCTTTATCTCCCCTTGTTACTAAATAGACCCTCAATGGGTCACACTGGGTCAAAATAACTCCCTGAATATCTTGAAAGCATAAACCCTTTTGGTGGGCATACAGTATCTAAGGGGCACCTTCATTTTTGTCAGAGCATCTGGGATCCCAAAGAATTAATTAAAATGTGTTTTCTATTTACCACTGATCAGCCATATGTTTAGTTTAATCACTAATGTAATGCAATTATCCTTACTAGCAAAGAACAATATCCCTATTGTCAGCCCTCCCAATCTGACTTAATCCAAACCTAACAATTACCTGTCCTATTTAGGCCTTATAGTGCCATATTAACCCTCCCATAGTCACACCCAGTACTATGGGGTCATCCTTTATTATGTAACCCCACTCATTTGACCCCAACACTTTGTACTCCAAACACTCAGCTTGCTGATCCAAGACTCTTCCAGTTCCCATGAGAGTCTTCCCAATGTGAAGCCATCTGGTCAGATTCTTTACTTATCCATACCATAGTCTTAGTAATCTTTCCCTTGGGACCTCCCTCTGGAGCTGTCCCTACATATGTATAACCAGGCCCCACTGGGACTAGTTCAATCCCAGGCTTATTCCTACCCCTTAGTTTACCTCAATAAACTCTATATAGGCTCACCCCCCTTGTACTAACTAATAAGTGTGCCTACTGCACATCCCTGCCATTTACCTGCATTATCCTTTGTTGGTTAATACTACACCCCTATCCTAATGCTAGTAGCCCACTTGGCCAAGTCTAAGCCCTGCCTACCATTAGAAGCCTATCCTTGGGACTCTTGATGGATTAAGAGTGGTTAACCTGGGTAACACCTATGAACCCATTCTAAACAAGTGTTGCTAATTCAGAACTATTATTCTAGGTTAGCCTAATGGCAGTGTCAATTTGTGGATTTATTGAATTAATAAACAGACAGCCTAAAATGCCAACATAATTGCAGCTTAAAATTTTAGTGCTGGTAATAAATCCAGGTAACAAAAAATAAACATATGGGGAGGGACATTGGCAAAATTTAATGGTTAGAATGAATGTTGTGGGTGTGAGGTCTTTATAGATGCATGAGTGGCTAAAAATATAGTTAAAATTGTGAATATCCAGCAGTGGTTAAGGCTAACATGTTATGCCAGATACTACCATTTTTTTCAAGTCAACTGACCCTTGAAAAAATCTCCCTAGAGCTAACTGCCAAAGGCTAGTCACTACCCTTTTTGGCACAGGTTTGGCAAGGTATGCTCACCAGTTTATTGTCAGGCAGAATGATGGTGGTGAGGGTACCTCCCAGGACACAGACCTCAGCAGTAGCCCCATTCACTGGGGTTGCTGCTGAAGTCCATAGCTAGTATTGTGCCAGTGTAGCAAGATGGAGTGTCCCCTCAATTGCCACAGGTACAGACTATTAATATTTAATTATTATATTTATATACAAGGTATAAAGTGGCTTTTTTGTCTACTATATCCAGTTTTTTTCCCTTCCCTTTTAACCCATTCCTTCCATATGAATTTTTCCTTTGATTTTATTCTCTCCCTTCTTTTTATTAGGTTTACTATATGAATTCATTATTTACTTTTTATTGGTTATGCAGGCTTATTTTCATTTTATTAGTTTTAATAATTATCTGCCTTATACAGAGAGTGGCTTGGCACTCTTAGCCATAGAGCCAAAAGTCTTGGCTTTCTTTTGGATTAAATATGCACCATCGATGCAGTCAATTGGGTTATGCATGCGGGCAATTAGTACATGCATTAGTACACATATTTTTGCATATAAGGGATAACTTTTCCCCCTCTTTTTTTCTGTGTGTCAATTTCTTTGTATCAAATTTTTAGTATTAATTTTCTTTTATCTTTCTTTTATAATAAAACTACCTCTATAACTACTGTGGATATTTGGGTTATATACTTCAAGTTGTGGTTGCCAAGGACTGACCTTTTGAGCTTCCAAATAAGTATTTTTCATATTAGATTACTTTGGTTAAAAACTTTATACAGTTAGTTTTATTTATATATTTTTCATTTAAGTGATAAACCAGTTCACCTGGAGAAGCCACCCTGCCCTTTTGATATATTTTTATTGTTCATTTTAGTGGCTTAACACTACCACACTGTGACACCAGTGGTTTGAGGTACCTCCCTTATGGGACTGGGGCTGGGGTTGGGTCCCCTATCTTCTGCCAGGCTGGTAGGTTCACTGGACATCAGGTCCAAGGGGCTGGTGCCTACGTGGAACATCAAGAATTCAGGAAACAGTCCCTCAGCTAGTCAGATTGGGTCGGAACTGCCATCTGAGTGGGAACTAGGGTACAGTGGGAAATATTCCAAATGAATTGATCCTAAACTCCCACCATCAGAGCTAGGGACTGGAGGAGCCACAGTGGCTGCATACTAACCAACAGGCTTATAAAGAAAATGAAGTAAATAAAAGGAATAAGAAAACATAAAATCAACTTCTGGTTAAAGTCTTCAGATGATAATGGATAAATCACTGGGTGAAGTTAAGAACAGATATTTATTCTGAATAATAAAACTTATCTCAAAAGTAACTTGCCATTTCAAGGGCCAGCTGGGGTACTATATATATATATAATGGGGTTATAGACTAAACTTATGCTATGACTCTCAGATGTCATCCTCAGATGGATGGGCAACCATAAAACCACAAAGGGAAAAACTGGCTGGGTCTTTAAGTTTGAATTTCATACTAAAATAGCTAAATAAAATGGAAGGTGGAAATACCTTGGATCTGCCAAGGTGTTAATGGTTACTGAATAAGGATAAGGATGAAGGAAAGCTTCAACACTGCCTACTTTGTTCTAACATAAGAGGATACTCCTTCCAACTCAGCTGAAATCATGAACACAAATGATGTGGAAGTAGCCATTCAGTCAGTGGGACCAGAAATAGGCAGAGTTAGAAATAGGGTCAACTAGATGGGTGGTTTCTAAATAAGTATTTGGAGTAGTCACTATTTGTTTGGTGTGTGTTAGTGTTGTGTGGTGAGAGGAAATAGTTAGTCATTCCCATGGCAGGAGAAAACTGTACCTGCTCATGGCAGTACAGCTAGCAACATGGCTGTAATCAACCTTTTCAAACCCTTTGAAATCAGCTGCAATTGAACTGCTGGCCACAGCTGCATTCCAGCCTTGGAACTAAGGAGTGCCCTGCTTAGCTCCATCTAGGGCCTGCCCTCCACTCATGTTTTGCATGGTTGTTAGGTCTATGGTGGACTGCCCACCCAGGGGCCAGGTTAGGTTCATACCCATGTGCACCACAGTACCCTTGTATGGGGCAGGTAGTTTGATGATAATCAAGTACTGGCAGAGGTGGGTGATGACATTTGCAGACAGGGACTTGGCCAGGGCCATGTGCTTGGGTTTGATATTCAGACCCACTGGCATCATGGGTGGGGTAGTATTCACCAATGGTTGTTCCTAGAGGTATTGGCTGGAAAGAACCCACTGCTCATGGTTACCCCACATACAACTGGCTCGCAGTTGACTGACCTTGGCTACAACTTCCTCCAACTTGGGACCCTTGCAACTAAGTCACCCACAAAAATGTAGTGAACATTGCCCATCACTTGCTTGGTGATGGCCGCGAGTAGAGCATTAAGCCCATTGATGCACCTGTCTACATCACTGATGATTGTGAGCTTATTGTTGTTTAGCACACCCAATAAATTGACAATCAGATTGGCAGGTAAAGTAGCTGTTTCTGACTGTGGTATGATGTTGTTACTTGATCTTGTCATTTGAGTCATACTGGAGGACTTTGCAGCCTTCTTCTTACTTGTTAATGGGGCAATGGCAATAGGATCCTCTTTGCTTGTTTTCTTGTCCTTCACTTGTGTAGTACGGGAGACAAGTACCCCATTCACCAGGGTAGTTGCCTTGGATTCGTTTTTAGATGTTCAGCAAAATAGTGACACAGCACCAACAGCCAAACTTAATTGGCCCACAACTAGGCCAAGGATAAGAAATACAATGCCCAAATGGATAAGACGAGGGCTCTTAGCACTAGGGGAGGAGTGTGGTAATTTATGAAACATGGTAAATGTCAAAAATGGCTATAAGAATAGTTAAACTAGTGGTGCTTAGTTGGTTTTTAGATAGAGGCTATTCTAGAAAAGAAATGCCTAAATCTAAAATGCAAAATCTATGCTGGAATTCCGAATAATAATGGATATTCTATCTGTGTATTTGTGTGTGGGATAGAGTATGTGGTTGTCGGACTACGGTGTATTAATAATAGGAACTCAGGAAAGGGTCAATGGAAATGGACAGCCTAATTGTAAATAGATATGGGAGTAGTTTAGCCAGGCTGTATAACGCAAAATCCATTTGATGAGGCAAATACTACTGGTTGAAAATAAATATCCCGCCGATTTTCCCATACGCATAACAGTTAAAACCTTATACAACCGAGCTGAACTTTACCCATATGCTACCTGCACAAGTGAAAATACATGGCTGAGGGTTGGAATGTTGGGCGACAGGGAAAAATGCCCCAGCCCCTCGGGCAATGGAAAGGCAAAGTTCCCTTTGTAATACCCCCTGCGCATACCCATGCAAAACTCAGCGGTCTTTATAAATATTACGCTGCGAAAAGGGTGGGGTTGCGTTAGTCGGGTGGAGGAGGCAAGGTAGCGGCGGTGTTACGAAACTAGCTACAGTAAAAAGGCCGATCATCTCATCAACTTGGAGAGGTCCCATGAAGTCCCCACACCTGTAAGGGTGATCATCGGATATCGGTGATACTGACAGTAAACCATAAGATTGGCAGCAGTTAACGCCTAAAATCCCATTTATCGTATTCCTTCGACCTGCAATATTAAAATTATACGGTTCTGCGAACATTACCTCGCAGATTTAATTCCGCGTATTGGTCTCTAAATAATAAAACATCACCTCTGCGAAAGACCGTTTCTGGAAATAGCACGATAAGATGAACCTTGGTGTATTGGACTGCGTAATGTATCTCAGGGATGGTTACTTATATATATGTTCCGTGCCAATAAAACGGACGATAGTTAATCGTACACCTATGTCCAGTTTGAATCCATCCCAAACCCCGAGAATTGCCATACTCACAGTCCTACTCGGTCACATGCTTCTGGGAGACAACCAGACCTGGTACTAAGTGTGTCCCCGATAGACGGCACTTCCATGTGCCTATTTACACGTTTGTCATACTGGACTTGGGGAGCGGGCGGGTTCATGTAATGGTCCGATAAAGGGTATCATCGATTGGGGCAGTTTTGCTGTGTACCCAAGGGAGGGCTGGTGATGGCCTCAGCCGTAGAGATTGAAAGACGGGGTATAAAGGTGACTAAGGACTGGGCATGTGCATATATTAAACATTGAGAACTTTGCCTTGGCTATATGCACGCAACAGCCCCGGCGGCGGGTAAACTATACACCAGGACCCGGTCCTATTTAAGACAGTTGACCAGCTGGTTTGGGTCCCAGCGTTTACTATCTCCGTATTTTCTGTAGTATTAAACACACGTTGTCATTTATATCCAATTCTTCGAGACCCCATCTGTATATTCTGACCATCTCCTTGCCTTCCACCTCTCGTATCCTTGTGGCACCATGTCGGAGTCTTTGTTCGCCCACTTCTGCCAGTCACTGTCGAAGCGGCGCCCTCACCCAGCTTTATCTACGCACGGCGATGGCGGCTCTCGATATTCCATGAGCGGAGAAGCGGTATCAAGAATCCCTTATCCCGACCGGGTCCCTGAAGAATCCTCAAACCCCACTATCGGCATTGTGCATGGTGGCCAGTGGTCTATGTTGAATGCACCAGCCCAAACCCAAACCCTGACTCCAACTCCCCCTGATATGGCCAGCACTGGACCGAGTGCAGTCCGGACTTTAGAACCTACCCTAAGAACACTGCAGCAGGTATCTAACTTGGCCGTCGCGACCGGTAGTTCGTCGGCCACAACAGGACGAGGGGTTTCCCAGTGGCCGCTATCGTGTATGGGCCCTGTAACCCCTAACTCAAGCAACCATGAAACGGAAACCACTGCATCTGTACCATGTAATCCCCCTTCTCTAAGCAACCCTCGGACAATTCGGGGACATCGTCAGGGAGGATCGTCTCAAGGGAGGCGCAGCAGTGATAATGGGGACACTACCAGCCCATCAACTTCTCTGGAATCTCAGAGCCATGGTTCATACAATTCTGGTTCGGTGACCCAGCCAAATTTGGAAGACAATACCATTTGTGCGTTGGCCGAAGGACGTGTTCGAGGCGGAGAGCTGGGATTATGCATTCTTAATCTCAGATTGGGGCAGTGTATACTAGCTCAGGTAAGAGTTATCACTAACGAATAACCAATTTGAATTTTCCTGTTTGTATCAGAAGGGAGGCTATGTGGCCATATTATGGAGTCTATCACTATGCCTACCTGGTATTGGTCGGGAGGCCGTCCAACTATTTTGAGCCACTAGTAACTAAGATCCCCATCTTTGGGACCTCTAATGACAATTGGCTTGGATAGTATGGCGACGATCATAGTTTTGCCTACACTTTGGGCTGGCTACAGCGCTATCAGCCTCAGTTGGTAAGTGGGGCGAATAGATATTTGATAAACATTAGCACCTCCCTTATGACCTATTTTTTGGTGGCATAATTTCTTATTATGGATTTCTAGCCAGTGTAACGTCAGTATGGTGCCTATGTCAACCCGTAAAAAAAAAAGACCAAGTCGCCCAAGTAGACGGGCATACTAATTTGCTATAAATAAGCCGTTTAATATGTTTTTTTTTAGGTTCTGGTAGGTAGGCCTGCGGGCCAGGCAGCCCCTCCCCCACCACTGGTCCTGTGTCTGCGCAGCCGCATAAAGACACTCTCTATTCGGTTGATTGAGCGCCGCTATTACAATAACCAGCAGGGGCTAGCGTACCTCCGTGACTATGCCACAGACTCGGCCCATTTGGCCCTCCAACCCATTCTTGACGCCAAATACTACTGTTCTTCCGCAATTGGGGCCCTATTTGGGTTCTTGGTCAACGGAAGCAATCTTGAGCTCACCCTCCATAGCCTGGATATTCGATTCGAAGCCTGTGAAGGTATATTCCGTACCATCGTTAAGAACTAAAGTGACTTGTTAATACAAGTTGGGGAGTGGGATGGGGTTGGACGAGGGGACTGTTGGAAAGATCCCACTTAGGACATCGGGTGTTACGAGTAATACAGTATATATTCGGCATCTAACATACACGTTTTCAAAATCATATACGTTTAATAGGTTGTATGGATATTGGTAGGTTAATACTACGTGATCTATTTAGCGATTAGTCCAGGAAACACCACCACAATCCCTGAGCAGAATTTATCAATAGACTAATGGCGATAGTTGACCCAACTGGGTACCAATCTATTTTTTTGGAGTAATTTTAATTATAATCACAGACCCTTCGACGGTACAGGGGCTCGAGTTGATTAACCCACAGGATCAGGGCCAATCTACATTATTCAGTAAGTTGTGCTGTCCTATTAAAGGTTGCTTGGAAGGCTGGTTTTAAAAGGGCCCATGCGTAACAGGTGTACATCCACGTAAGTAAAAGAGTACCAGTGTATACATAATTCGCATATTCTTAATGCCCCTACAATATTATTATACACTTTAGGTACACTCAACTACACCTTAACACCTATGGGCGGTAAGTTTGGCACATGAATGACAACAAAGCTTTACATAGTGACGTCGCGGAGTGTTGGCCCAGTATTCAGTATACAGTTAACCAGCCGCTCCTTTGGTAATTTTTAAATATACGTCCCTATATCCAATACAGGACGGTTGCTGCGTCTTTCGATTCTTCAGCCCTTCACCGGTAAGTTAAAGTAAACAAACCGAGCGGGTTTTTATGAAGCCAGGCAACACGTTCTTAAAGAGAGGGGGCTACTCGACTGGAAAAACAATTTCAAAAGCCGCTATATTAAAATTCATATGGCGTATGCTATGGCAGACATTCGAAGAATTGAAGAGCGTCACAATATGGTCGAAGGTTAGTCTTAGAACCTATTAATACTACAATGGTATACTGCAGCCTTTGAATGCAATTCCACCGATAGTGGAAAACTCTAGTCGGCATTGAACTGTGTTTCTGATTGCTTTATATGCAACTTGCTGGATATCGTGGTGAATTCTCAACGCAGAATTACTCAACTCGGAGGTAGGTATATTTAACACAATATTTGCTAAATGTTTGGCTAATTATAAATAACAGTTGAATATTACCCGCTCCACGGCTGTGGTTTCCCTATCTATGTATGCCAGCTTACCAGTATAATAACCGACTAGGACTCATAATGTCTCTTCTATAATTACTAATTCATATCTGACTAGCAAACGTTTTTTGGCTTGCGCAAAGGTAATCGTCTAAGGAATAGGAGTAGCAGGGTCAGTATTAGACCTATACATTTTATTACTTGGACGGTAGTCCTCAATAGACAATACACTTCTAATACGCGCCTTTAAAAATTAATATAGCGCTACCAACTATCGGGGATGTCGACGCCTGCATATCTAAAGTAAGCGACACCGCATTAGCCTAATTTAATATTGAAGGATGATCATGTTGTCGGAGATGATTACTGGGTTGGTTGGCATAATATCTAATCAGCCACCATGGTTTCTGATATGACGGAATTCTTAGATGGCTGTCTGTCCACGAAACTTCAAAGTTCACCATGCCCAACAAAACATTACGGTACTCGTCGAAATGAGAAAAATCCTGGAAGGGATTGAATTGGTTACTAGCTGCCTGAGTGCCTCATCAAACTCAAAGTTTCAAGAGTTTTGCGGTGTAGGTTTAAAGCCCAAATATAGTACAGGCACATTGCCCTAAATAGCCTCATTTATTATGTATCTTGGCATAGGTAGAATTTTAATCGTGCTGGTATGTTAGCACCTACTCCACCCATTGCCATCACTACTCTTTTAAATTACCAAAACAGACATTCACCAGTGTAGCCCAGCGTCTACTCCCAAAGATTAAGGCGGTGGTGGATGACGACATAAATGTTCAAAAGGGGGCCCTGTCTATGCGACATGTGCGATGTTATATTGTTAAGGTAACTCATTTTTCTTGTTATTTTACCGTACATCTAAACCGGCTAATGACTAAATATTCGATATGGTTTATGGGGTTTTGGGTTACACGCAGATTGATTATTGTGCCCTTTATATTTAACCATCACAGTATTGAAGTACGGCTATATTAATTTTTCTAGCCAGGGTTCAGCAGCCTTCTGGATTTAGGTTGGTATAATAATTAAATATATTATTTAACAGGCAATTATAATACTAGTAAACTGTCCCATACTTTGTATACATCTATTATCGGGCAATTTTCAGTCATTAGAATAATCAAATAAACATTATTTACTATCCATCATGTATTCTTACTATAGCTCGCCAGGTCTACAAGGAAACTATCGACGATGTATACCAACTGGTCCAGGCATATTGTGGTAAGAAGCTCCGACAGCCGAATTGTTATGGAAAGTTCAATAGACAGATTTGGCCATAGTCTAGCACGGTATTTCCTCATGAATGCGGTTGGCATTGTCACTTACCTATCAGCCATTTAAATATGTACTCGGTAACTTTGCCAATGTACAATAGAGACCTATTCGATGACCATCAAGTTACAGTTCAATACCACTACTGGTTTTTACTTGTCATGCTCTACCAAAGGACTTCACACCAAAACCCTTGACCCTGTATTCATCAATGACGTGACCAAGAAATCCACAAAACAATTCACCACTCTGGAAATTGTAAGTTCAAAAAGTGAATTTGAACCCGAGACTTTAAACATTTGGTGCTTAGAATTAATCAACAGTGTCCACACCAAGGGATTACTCACTAGCTTCTCTATTACATAACACCCAGATTAAACTGAACCAACGAATCAACAATGCCCTGGATGAAATAACCCTCATGTCCGACAAGTAAGGACCCCTTTATTTCTGAAAAAACTGATGTTACTAACTTGAATAATACTTTTGAATACCAATGCTAGTTACAATATGGTATCCAGCTAACACCTACTGTTATGAATACCGTCACGCCAGGGCCATTGGTGATCTATTGGCATATTTGCGAGGCAAAATAGGTGCCTTGCACGATATTTCGCGGGCGCTAGCCGAGTTAGACTTGGTTCTGTCGTTTGCCAATAGTGGCACTCTGGCTAATTACGGTAGGTCCTTAGTAATTTGCTATTCTATCGATAGTAAGCATTGCCGTTGAACAAATACCCGGCATCCGCATTAGCTACTATATCAGCTACCAATTAGCTACGGGTTGATCGATAAATAATTGACTAAACCTTAGGCATCTACCATCCACACCCATGCATGGTTACTCGTTCTGGGTTAAGTGCGCCCCCGTTTTAGCAATCACCTGGCTGTCGAGATGGGCCGTCATCCCATCCTAGATCGAGCCGGCCTAGCCTGCGTCCCCAATTCCGTATCAGCCCAAGCTGGAGCCCAGTTTCACTGTATCATGGGGGCCCATCGAAGTGGAAAAACTACCTATCTCAAACAAATTGCTCTATTACATATAATGGCTCAAATGGGCTCATTTGTACCGGCACAAAAGGCTACTTTGCCGATATTACCGGGAATTCGTACTAGATTCTGTCACGATACGGGCAATGAGGTGGGCCGCTGGAACCTATCCACCTTCGCCGCTGAAATGACCGACACGGCGAGTATTCTAAATGGCCTTCCCACGGCCGAGGGCTGGCTGGTATTGGTGGATGAGTTGGGTCGAGCCACTTCACCATCGGCTGGTGCTAGTATAGCCTATGCGGTAGCCTGTGAATTACTGCAATCGTCAGCTATTACATTCTTCACCACTCATTTTCTGTCAGTTGTTAAAGCTCTACAGCGCTACTGTGTAAATGGCACTGGCGGTGCAATGCCGACCCAATCCATTCAGGTGTATTCCTTCGGGGCCGATGGCATTGAATGTGACGGCTGGGAACGCACCGGTGGGGCCCGTTCGAGTGTCCCTCATCGACTCCAGCCGGGGTCTATGGGGATGTCCCATTACGGCATACTGGCCGCTCGTCTTGCCGGTCTTCCAGCCGTGGTGACTGACCGGGCCCAAGCCATTGTTCAGCTGCTGGTGGGACAGGAGACCCCAAACCCCACACCGACCGAAGGATCCGTTAGTTCAAAAGTATGTTAATCAATGATATCCGGCCTTCATTAAGACCCCATTCAGAGAATCTACTCGCTAAATGATGTTAACCCTCCACACTTTAGTTTGCATGTAAATATATGGATGTATGTATACTAGGATAAAATAATTGCAGCCATGGCTGGACGCACAGCTAAACTTACCCTAGGCGAGTGGAGCCAGGTTCTTCTTCGGCTACAGAATGATCAAACCAGGCATGACCTATATTCCGAGAGAACGATGGAACACTAAGATTAATCTAGGCAAACCCACGATCCATGTGAGTAACCCGGCGACGTGGCTTTAGGTTTATAGTGACAACATGTCTAGTGGAGTAGGTCGATGTTCCGCCGACTCCAAGCTCATATCCTATCTTACGGTGCTATTAATTTGGTGCCATCCAGTATACACCGTCTTAATACAAAGTGCAAATAAATACGAAAAGTCCGTCGATTAGGATTTGTTATCGATAAGGTGAATAGGTATAAAGATGGAAGTGCCTTGATGGAAGATACTGAATAAGGACGAATTTATAAGGGTATGAGTACAGCAATGTCACGATATAGACAACCGATGCCCAAGAGTAGCCCATGGTGGGGCATTAATATAGGTCTCGGGTACCCAGAAGGGGTTATCCAAGATGGAGGTTTCCTAGTGATTAGCCGCCTTGGACCACAGTTCGACTGATAAAGTCAGGGACCACGTCTAATCAGTGGGTGTATCACATATGCGGTAACCTGGGCTATTATGCATAGTGTCAAGCATGGCCAAAATAGGCTAACTCACCAACTGTAAGGGAGGGTAGTTAACAGTATGACTACTGTGGAGGGGCCGATTAAAAAAGTTCTTAGAGTGTGGTGGATTGTAGAGAAGGTCAAGTAGGGTCGGACGTTGGTTTCCCATGGAGAGCTACTCTAGTGGAGAGACTTCAGACTAAGTACGCCTTTCAAATACCGACAGGTGCGATTTGGTATACCAATTTAAATGTAAATGGAAATGGAAATGGGTTCTGGAGTACAGGTTTGGGGGAGCTGGATTAGCGCAACTGGAGGCCCTTATGTTAGAAGGCAAGATTTACTTTCTTCCCGCTACCTATATTTGGTTATTTCAATGAGATGAACAATGGGATTAAATTACACTACTAAGATGTCCTTTGGTTCTAGCAACTGATTGATCTCCATTCCACCAATGGCTTGCTTGGTGCAGGAATGGTGGTATTTATAGCCCTAGGGTATGTTGTGGATATGGGAAGTATAGAGAGGCCTGTATATGAAAGAAGATTTCGATTGATTTTTGCAACATTGAGCGTGTTCTTCGGCAGTGACTAGCACTGTGCCGTCAGGCGTAAACAATCGATCTAAGGGATATTGTAGTGCAGCTGAATACAGAATTACTTCCATTCTTTGGACTTTTGGTATATGAAGATTTCTTCTACAATTTTCGAATGATTTATACCCCGTTTTTAACTCGATTCAGGCACATAAGACCTCGCATTAGAAGGTAGTAGTTTCTTATTCGTTAGGCTGGCAGGCCACATAGCGGGATCCTAAGCCATGGCCCTGAAATATATATATATATATATATTTGTTGAGTGTGTGGAAATGGGCTTGCTTATTAAATAAGAAGTAGTCGTGTTGTTGTCGAGGTCAAGGAACATGGTATTTGCGATGAGTAGATGTAATTAAATAGCAAACTGGGGCTTTTTAGAGGGAGCGTAGTGGACTATAATATAGAGGGTACAGTGGAGATCATCCTCGCCTGGTGTTGTTGGGGATTGCCCCCGGCTTCCTTCTAGTAGCAGTGTGATGGGGCCCGCCAACAGGGTTTAGTGCACTAAAACTACAGCCAAGTCAGGGCCAATCGGCATGCACACCGACGCAAGTTGTTTTTGTTTACTTTTTTGCCTTAGCTCTACTGCGTGTATATATTATATATATGTGTGTGTGTAGGTTGGGGAGTGTGTGGTCAGCCAGAGCGCTCTTTGCCCCTGGGCTCTGTGGCCCTCCCCCTGCTACTCCCCACCATACAACCCAAAAAAAACGGACAGTGCGTTGACGTGGGGTGAATACTCCTCTCTCTCTCTCTCTCTCTCTCTCTCTCTCTCTCTCTCTCTTTCTCTCTCTCTTTCTCTCTTTTCTACTACTATACTCCTACTTCGAACTCCCCATTGCTGCCCTTTTTCCAAACTAGCCCCCGCTTACTTTTGTATTCTTTTCTTTTCGTGTACTTTATAATTTTGCGCCTTTGTTGTATACCCTACTTGGCATTAGTGATCCTCCCGCCCACCGCCGCAGCCCTCGTTACCACCAACTTCAGCATTCCCAAACCGCCAGTTTTGTAACAGCTCCCACAACTGAAATACCTGCGGTCCCCCTACTTCTTGCTACTTCGTCTCTTTAATTGCCGCATAATCGACCCAATCGCAGTGCCTTTATAGTTTGCCCGCCTCATGCTCTACCAAAGGGTCCCGCACCCTATTTAGTCCCCCTGGAGCATTCAGTGGCCCAACCTAACTATTTAACCAACCGACGTATTGCGGGAGTGGCTGATATATATATTGCCCAATTCGTTGATATTGGGTCTATATACCTACCCAGGCGCAATCCTGATCGAAATCCGCCCATTTTGAGTTATTTCCCCATAACCACTCGCGCAGCCTATGTTGATGGAGTTTAAACGCCCATCCCTGACCGATAATGTCGATCTATCCGTACTCAGCAATTATCTCAACTTTTCTTCCACCGAAATTCGCCGTCTCATGGACCAGAGCCAGCCTGGTACCAAGCGACACCGGCAGCCGTGGTCCCCACCGTCGTCCGTCTCCTCTCCAGCCCCCGCATCTCCGCCCCCCGTAGATTCGGCGGGATCCGTGGATTTCTATATGGCCCGCCTCGGCAAACGGCCACGGTTGGAGCAGCGGTCGGTTCCAGCGGGCCACCACCCGGCCACCGGGATCATGGCTAGCGGCTCGTTGACCCAATCGCAACTTAAATTCAACTTTCCTAAACCGCGCCGGCCACTCAAGCCGTTGGATTTCAAGAATGCATTACAGTCCACGTCGGCCTCGGCCCCAAGTCCCCAAGGTAATTGGCGAACCCACCGGGTTCTATTCGATTAGCAAAGCTGTTATCAAAACCAAGTTGATTATGGATCCCATCACTCCGCTACCTTAGGCTCATCTATGGGCCTACAGCTACTAACTCCGGACTGTGAAAAACATCCACTATTAACATTTTTTTAATACTACCCTCCATTTAGATTCGCCTATAGAAACCCCGCTTACTGCCCCAAAACCATCGGCTTTGGTCAAGAGGCTGGCCGGAGGCCTCACAAATACTTGGTCCTCGTCAATACCATCAAGTAGGCGGCTTTTTGCCCAGGATGCCACGGGCTTAACCGATTTACTTCAGTCATTGAGTGAACATTCCGATATACTGGGTCCCGTCTGCCCGGCTATAGGTAATGGACGGAATTTATGGCCTGGCTATAGAGGGAATTTTCCCCTCCCTAAAAGTAGGGCTAACCCGACCCCGCCCGGCATCGTGGATATCACCCGCCCAGATACTTGGCCCGCCAGTGGATTTTTGCCCAGTATTACCGAAAAGGTAAACTACGTTCATAGCCGGTGGGTTTGCCAATTCTGCTCTCGGAAATACCGCGCCCGCGCCGAATTGGGTCGCCATATGCCACGGTGCCCCCGCCTACCCCCGTTCGACCTGTCCAAGGCGGCGGACCTACAGGCCATTGTCCCCGTGGATCGGGATAGCGGGGTAAGTTTCTGCGTTTGCATGGCCCGGCGGGTTGACCAAAAATCCGGTCGACCCCTTCCGACACGCATCAGTCGTTCCCGTCGCGGTCGGTCGCCCAGTCCTCTCCGTACCGTATCGCCCGTCTCCGAAGGAAATGCACTGTCGTCTTCCGATTCGGAGGACTCCCCCACCCCCGCCCTGGCGAAAGAGGTGGAGGATACCCATGCGTCCACGACTCGACCCATGATCCAATGTGACCGGTGTTTCGTTTGGTTGCACATGTCCTGCGTGGCCATTGACGAAGAACGGATTCCAGATGTTTACGGTTGCCCTCGCTGTACCCTGCATCGGTCCAAAGCCCCCCTGGTCCTACCCCGACGGACGTCCGGGTACGGCACCCCGCCGGAACGAATGGGCGGTCGTGGTGCGGGTGGGGCGAATGGCAGCCAGCAGCTGCGTCCCAACTTGCCCATCCACCCGGGTATCCCGGCCTCCCGCAACAATGGTGGTAGTGGTGGTCGGCGAGGTTCGAATCAGCCTCTACGGCCGCGTCTACTCCATGGTCGTAAAAAGCAACCTCCGCTCTCCCCGGCCAGCGCCCAGCTGGAACAGTTATTGGCCGATGTTCCGGACTTGGACGATGCCTCCGCCCCGGGTCGGCGGCCTATGGGTGGGGGCTCGAACCTCGCCCGACGCCCCTCCGCCGCGAGTTCCAAACCTCCCCGGGGTGGTAGGGGAGGAGTCTCGCTTGCCAAACGGCCCGGGGGGGGGCTCCCATCCGTCCGGAAAACCCACCATCATCATCATGGACCCCAGCCCATGTCGGAACCCAATTGGGCCCACGGTCACATTCCGCCGGCCAATATGTTTACCAATTCCGCAGCGAATCACTTAACAGCGGGCCCCCATCTCCAGCCCAGGCCATCATACCAACCGGCACCGGGAGCTCATATGCAGCCCTATTCCGATGCCCTCTCCCACTCACATCGTAAACGGCCCCTAGCCCGGCGGGGCAGTTCGCCCCAGACCCCCGCTCTGGCGTTACTATCCGGCTTGGGTAGCGACAGTGGCGAAGTGCACCCCGACCTGCTCTACTCGGAAGACTCCACTATGCTCGATTCACTGATGCAGGGTACCATCGATCACAATCCCCACCTGCTCTACCCCTCACTCGGCGTAAGTTCGGATGGCTTGCTTAACATTCACGCTATGATGGACCACCCCCCTCCGGCCCTAAGCCACCTCGGCACCCTACCCGGGAGTTTACCCCCGAGCCATTGGTCTACCACTGGCGCCGGAGCCGGGGCGACACCCGATACCCATATTCTGAGCTCCCAATTCATGTTGCCCCCAGACCAGTCCGACCAACTCCTCCACTCGGCGCTGGATAATTTGGATGCTTCGGAAGCCGATTTCCTCTTGGGCAATATTCTATCGGAAGCGGATCTGGATTTTTACCAGCGAACCCTCGGACCCGAGCTGGGGTCCGATACAGGGGGCCGAACCCCGTCGGCTAGTCAGACGACCACCGGGTATCCCCCAGCTTCGGTAGCCCCGTTGGCCCCGACCGGCGCTTCGTTCGAATCTTTAGAGGTGGATCACCATCCCATTCGTTTGGGGTTGGATTTGGATGATAATCAGTCGACTTACCCGGTAGACCTTCCCCCTAGCACCTCGACCGCCCGCCGGGGATCGACCGCATCGTCCGTTGCGGCTACGCCAACTCTGCCCGCCCGGGCTAACTTATTACCCCCCACGGCCGTTGCCGCCAGCAAGACCAAGGCCAAGAAATCGGCGTCGGTGGCATCCAGCCGACCTAAAGCCCTTCCCCGAACGACAGTGAAACCAAAGACCAATCCCCGGGGTACGCCCTCCCCTTTAATGACGGTCAGACCGATTGCCACCACGCCTACCACCCCATCGACAACCCCAGCAGTTGATGGTCACCAAGTCGCTCGGACGACCACTCCGGGCCCGACTGGCCTATCGAATGATTTTACCCAGCCGCTGATGTATCCCCCTACCACGGCCACGACCGCCAACACCCTACCAAACCCCCTCAATTTCAATGCCTATAATTTGGCGTTGCAGAATGCGAGTTTTTTCAATTATTTTGATCCGGCCGGCAACTACGGCCCGTCGGCGGGGATGTCGTTCCCGGGTTCAGCCTATGCGGCCCCCCACGGAGGCAACCTGAACGGAACGGCCCCGAATGGGGGTGCCCAAATGGATCTGGCTATGCTGCAGGCTTTTTATAATAGTACCGTTCCGACCTCGACCTCAGCTACGGCGGGGTATCCGACCGGCTCCATGGCCACGGGAATGGGCCCGGCGGATGCGAATCACCTCGCCATGGCCCTGTCGTTCCCGAATAACATGGGAACGGGTATTGTGGCGGCGTCTTCTTCTTCTGCGAACGACCAGTATAATCAGTATCAATATCACCATCACCAACATCAACATTCAACGCTGCCTAATATGCCTTCAGTATCCACTGCTGCATTCGCTTCCAATAATTCCGCCGCCTTTTCGACTTCGACTTCGTCGGCGACGGCAGCCATGTCGTACTTCTCCGGCTACCCCGGGACCGTAACTTCTGTCGGTTCCAACGGTCTTCCATTTGGTACGTTGACGACCATGGGAGCGGGATCCCACCCCAACCCTATGAATCAATCCGGCATGGAAGGCGGCATCCCATCCAATGGACCTGATTTGGACGGATTACTCGATATTAATGCGTTTATACAATAGAATTTATGGCTTGACTGCCTATACGATCATCTGGATGATATCCAGCCATGTAAAACATATATATTAAAGGGGGAGGAGGGTGGAACGTTGTCGCCCTCTTTTACTCCGTTGGCCAGGTTTTTGTTACGACATTAATCTACGCCCCCAACTCATAATTGTAATAGATGTCTATTTGTGATAACCTCCCTACCCATGTTATTCATTTATTTTCATTCCAGCATTGAGCTGTTCCTCGCTTTTACATCTCTGCAACTTCTCTGTTGTTATTGTTGTTGTTGTTGTCGTTCTCACTTTGTTTCCAGCATGGGATCTTTCCATCTTTGACCTGGCGTGTTTGGCATTTGTATTTGGTATCATGTCGTAGTATGTATCCCTCAATATTTTCTCTCCTCCATGCCTTCTCCTCGTTAAGTTATTTATTATATTTCTTTATAGTGCCCGTGTTTGTCTGTACTTGAATAAATTATGCGATCTTACTTGTAAACAAATCACATGTCCTTCGGGTATGGTGGAATCGTACACAGATAGACGGAAGTCGTTGTATTCCAGATTATGAAGGCGAAAGGGGTATTTTCCACCAGGGTTCCTAAATCTGAAAGGAAGCTGAACCACCACAGGACATACAGAACCTTATACACCGATTTTACACCCTACCATTTTTTATATATAATATTCGAGCCTTCAATGTGCCCCATATGTCATACTTGACTATAATTGTTACGTTCTCTGAACAGGGCAACCCAGCCCACAGCGAGCCGATTGTAGAATATATATATAAGGTCAATTATTTAACCAATGCGATTCATTTTTATAGAATTTAGAGAAATTCGGATAATTTAACAGTCCGACAGATTAGATGTGACTATTTAGAACTTTTGGTCCTCTATCGTGACGTGGCATTGCGGGGACCGATGGGAGACGTATGGCTTGAACTGCAATTGGCATATTAAAAGAACCGTAAACAGCAAAAAATAAATAAATTATAATGGTTATAATCAGTGTATCCCCCCCCCAACGATGAAGAGCCATTAATGTGCATAATATATAGTAGCGGTGGGGCTTATAGGGTCGGTATACCGGGTATTTTATCAACCATAGAGAAGTGAGGGCTTATTCATTATGCGCTCAATGGTAGACTGAGGCGGTTACAGGAAAAACTTACTTTGCAGTCGGTCATATCGGGGACGTGATAGGTGCGGACCTTGCTCCATTCGATTTTGTAGCCACCCTTGTTCGTGTGGCGACCCATGGCACCGGTACGGGTACCCTTGAAATAGTTGTGGCCTCGTTTACCCGTCATGGGCGCGCGGGAAGCGCCGCGGAAAATGCCTCGAATATAGGTGCTCAGCATGGTTGTGATTTTGCTCAAGTTAGTTTAGACCGGTTTGGGCTTGTTGGGTAGACAGTTGAACAGGGAATGGGGGCCGATTGATGGCTGGAACTAAGGTAGACAAGGGCCTTTAATAAAATGGGATTCAAGATCACAAAAGACAAGAGGCCAAATCTTGGGTATCCTCAGGTCCGGGGGATCAGTCTCCGCACCTCCCCATGAATCAGCAAGGTATGACTAGCAATCGCTCACCACAGAGTACCCGGGTGTAAGGGCTTCCTTTCCATTCTGGTTGCTGAGGCACGCATATTAAGCCCAATGCTATACAGGTTATACTCACGTGACTCTGGACCAGCATTTCTCCGTTCCTTCTATTGCTATACTGTGCTTGGCCAGGCTGTATGGCCCCTATTATAACTGTCCTTACCACATCATAATGGCAATGTAAATTTACAATTACTTGGTAGACGAGGGATACTCTAGGCCAGAAAGGCCTCTGCGAGAAATGGAACTCACTTCCACACCATCATTTTAGGCAGCAGTGTCGCTAGGAAGACTGCGAATGACGACAGGGATTCCAGCAAGGTTCCAGAATATAACCCCCGCCCTCCATTTGACAAGAGGGGCCTGCTTTACCTCCCCACTACCAAGTCCCTAACGAGAGAACTTCCCTTTTACTAAACCTATTGTTCTCACTCTACTATCCTTTCCTTTCCATTTCTTTTTTTCAATAACCAGTCCCCCCATTAAAAACTCATATAGACATGGTTGACGCCCAAGCCGATAGTTGGATCCCCGACATTTGCAAGACGACCGGCGGCGCTAAGCCCGCCAAGAAGTCCGGCAAGAAAAAGGGCCAAGGCAAGAAGGGCCACGGCAATGCTAAGCACAAGTCCACTACGGCGGGCCCCAAGACCGGTGACGACCTCTCAGACGACGTGGACCAACTGGCCTCCGATTTGGCCACCCGTGCTGTCCTTACGGGGGAGGAAGATATCCCCGAGTACCGGGTGCCGGTATCGCAGCTGTTTCCCGACCACCAGTATCCCGTGGGCCAGGAATGCGATTACCGGGACGACAATCTTTGGCGCACCACCAGCGAGGAAAAGCGTGCCCTGGAACGTGACCAGAACGTGGACTACAACAACGCCCGCCGGGCCGCGGAAGTGCACCGTCGGGTGCGGCAGTACGCGCGCAAGGTCATCCAACCCGGCATGACCACCACCGAGATCGTGAATGTGATTGAGAATGGGACCCGGCGTTTAGTCGAAGCCAGTGGCATAGAGGCGGGTATCGGGTTCCCCACGGGCGTGTCGTTGAATAACTGTGCGGCCCACTATACCCCCAACGCCGGCGACAAAACGGTGCTCCAGTATGATGACGTGCTCAAAGTCGATATCGGGGTCCAAGTAAAAGGCCGGATTATCGATTCGGCGTTTACCCTGACGTTTAACCCCCGCTACGACCCTCTGGTCGAGGCCGTGCGGGAGGCGACCAACGCGGGTATCCGGGAGGCGGGCATTGATGTGCGTCTTAATGACGTCGGGGCGGCTGTGGAAGAGGTTATGACGTCCTACGAGCTGGAATTGGACGGCAAGACCTACCAGGTCAAACCCATCCGTAACTTGTACGGCCATTCCATTGACCCCTATATTATCCACGCCGGCAAGTCGGTGCCCATCGTGGCCAACGGCGACCAAACCAAAATGGAGGAGGGCGAGTATTTCGCCATTGAAACGTTCGGTAGTACCGGTAAGGGCTACGTGGTGCCCGAGGGTGTCTGCAGTCACTACGCCCGTAATCCTGAAGTCGACCCTAAGCGTATTCCCCTCCGGGTACCGCGGGCCAAGTCGCTCCTCAGCACCATTGAAAAGAACTTCGGTACCCTCCCTTTCTGCCGCCGTTATCTGGACCGGCTGGGCGAGGATAAGTATCTCCTGGGCTTGCGTAATCTGGTCGACTCGGGGATTCTTAATGAGTATCCCCCGCTGAATGATATCCCCGGCTGCTTTACCGCCCAGTTCGAACATACTATTTTACTTCGTCCGACGTGCAAGGAGGTCATGACCCGTGGTGACGATTATTAGGGTTCGGTACAGGCTATTTACTTCCTTCGGTAGTGGATTTCTTTTTTTCTTTTCATCTACATGAGTGTTTCTTGTATTAAAGTACTATGGCTATGTGGATTTTGATGGGGTACGCACCCATTAGTATACCCCCATTCGAAAGAAATACGAAAGAAGGCAAAGCAAAGCGATACAAATGTTGTTGGCTACTGCTGACTAGCCTAGAATAGGGGACGACAACGAAGCGACACGGACTTTGCTGGACCATTAGCATACTCCCGCCTGATTCTCCCGTTTCTATTGCGTTTAAGATTATGTACCACCGTGCGGAACTTTTCCCATTTTGGTGGCCTATGCATTAGTAAATAACTGCCCATCTGAGTTAACCAAGTAAATATCACGGTGGTTATTAACCGAAACTTGGGGCAGTGTCCATCTCAAAGCTATCCTCAGATTCCAGCTAATGAAGGGGTCCCCCATTAATGTATACCGTATTATGGTATGGGTGCACGAAAACTTAATATCTCTGGGGTTATACTTACTAGCTGCGGGTTTTGTCTGAAAAACTTATTGTTGTTATCCGTTTTCTCCAACTGTTGTTTACGTGTCTTCCATACCAGTCACTTTTCTTTATTCTCTTGCTGCTATCGTATTATTTATTCTTAAGTTGCTCACCATTTGGACTTCCAGTGCTTCCTCCATTCATTGTCAACCCCTACATTGTTTTTGGGCATTCGGTGGGTTATTTTTGCAGTCCGCCAGCGAAGCCTACAGTTACCTACTTTTCTCCCGTCCCTCCCCCCGTAGATTCAAGTGCCACGCACCATGTCCGCCGACGAATCCGACCAGGACCAAGTTACTGCAGCCACCTCCTCGACTCCCCAGCTGGGCATTATCGAGTCCGTTGAGCTCGTCGACTTCATGTGCCACGAATTCCTTCGGGTGGACCTCGGCTCCAAGATTAACTTTGTGATTGGCCACAACGGCAGTGGGAAGAGCGCCATTCTCACTGCCATTATTATTTGTCTCGGCGGCAAGGCCTCCGCCACCCAGCGGGCCTCCAGTATCAAGCACCTTATCCGGGAAGGCTGCCCCCGAGCGTTGGTCACTCTGCGCATTCGCAACCGCGGCCGGGACGCCTACAAGGGTGACGTGTACGGCGACGTGATTATTGTCGAACGGATACTGTCCAAGGATAGCAGTAGCGGTTACCGGCTGCGCAGTTCGCTCAACGACCGGATTGTGTCCACCAAGCGGGACGACCTGCTGGCCATTTGCGACCATATGGCTATCCAGGTCGACAATCCCTTGAATGTGCTCTCCCAGGATTCTGCCCGCCAGTTCCTTAATGCCACCACGTCCGAGGACAAGTACAAATTCTTTCTCAAAGGAACCCAATTGGCCCAACTCCAGAGCGACCATTATATCATCCAGCAGGGATTGGATACTACCGACAGTGTGGTCAAACACAAAAAGGAAATGCTGCCCGAGCTCTACAAGGAGGCCAAGGAATGGGGGCGGAAGTATAAGGATATGCAGAGCGCCCGCGATTTGGCCGTCAAGCTGGAAACGCTCAAGCAGGAGATGGTCTGGGCCCAGGTGGAGGAACAAGAGGCCCAGCACCGCACCGTCCAGGGCAAGCTGGCCCGCGCCCAACGCAAAATTCCGGCTGTCGAAGATGCGCGGGCCCAGGAACAGGTGAAACTGGATACCGTGGTTAGCCGGGCCCGCGATTTGGAGCAGGAACTCACCAACTTCATCAAGGAACAACAGCCCCTCAAGGACCAGCATGATTCGATACAACGGGAGATTCGGTCTCACCAAACTCAAATCAACCAAATCCAGTCCGAGGAACAGGAAATCGACCGGGAAATGAAAGGCCTGCGCAAGCGGCAGGCCGAGCTAGCTAGCGCCATTGAGCGGGAGCAGAGCAAGACGGAAACCGACTTACGCGCCGAACGGGAGAAACGCCAGAAATTAATGGCTGACCATCGGGCGACTATTCAACAACTCGAAACCGACCAGCGCCAGACCGAAACGAACACCACCCAATTTAACCAAGCGATCCAGGAACACCAGACCCAACTCGGCCAGATTGACCAGCGGCTACAGCGCGCGAACCGGGATGTTGAGCAAAGTCGAACCACCATCAGCCAACTGCGCCGCAACAAAGAGAACCAGATCACCGCGTTCGGGCCCAGCATGCCCGATGTCATGCGGAGTATCCAATCCGAGACGCGCTGGAAGGCCGGAAAACCGCTCGGTCCCCTGGGCCTATACGTCCAGCTATCCCAGCCGCAGTGGGCTGATACTATTGAATCCATTCTCAGTTGGTCTCTCAACGCCTTTGTGGTGGAGACTCACGACGACCAAAAATTACTCGCCGCCATTCTGCACCGCCACAAGTGCAAATCCCGAGTATTGGTGTCCAAGTTCGAGCCCTTCGATTACGCCAGTGGGGAGCCGGACCCCCAGTACCTTACGATGCTCCGGGTACTCAAGTTCAGTAACGAGGCCGTTAAATGCCAACTGATCAATATCCACCGGATTGAACAAACGATTTTGATTGAACAGCGAGCCGAAGCCGACCGGGTCATGAGCAGTAATCGGGGACAGTTTCCCCGGAATGTGATTGCCTGTTTTACGGTGGACGGTTTCCAAGTCGGTCGACGGGGGGGTTTCGCCACCATGGCCGTCAATCCCTACCGGGGGCCCCCGCGGTTTGCCCGGGACTTGGATGCATTGATTACTAAAGAGGAGGAGGCCATCCGGACCCACGAGGAACAGACCAAAGAACTCCAGACCCAGCGCCAGCAGGTTAATTCGGGGATCCGGCAGGCCCAGAAGTCCCTCCAGGGTATCACCCAGAATATTCGGTCAAAACAGGCGCAAATCCGGGATCTACGGGACCAAATCCAACGGCTGGAGGAAGAATTGGCCGATTTAGAGCCGGCCAGTCTAACCGCACTTAACCAGGAACAGTCGGACGTGGAGAAGCAGGTGGAATTGATTCGCCGGCAGTTCGCGGATGTGCACCAGCAGCTGGTGCCCCTGGACCAGGAACTCAAGGCGCTCCGGGAACAGGCCGAGGAAGTGAGCCAGGCCACACAGCGGATCCAGGATAATATCGCCAAGACCCACCAAGTAGCCGACAGCAACATGTCCCTGCGTGTCCAGCAGGAGCAACGCATCCAGCACTGGGACCGCAAGCGCGAGGAGGCCGAACAAGTGGTGGCCCAGATCCAGGCGGATTTAGACAAGGCCCAGGCCGAACTCGAACAAGCTACCACCAAGGCGGCCCAATATTGCCCCGAACGGGTCCCGGTGACCCAGGACGCGCGCCAACTTGACCGTGAGATTGAAACCATCGAACTCCGGCTGCGGGAAACCGAACGGATCCACGGGGCCGATTTGGAAACGATCGCCAAAGAAGCTGAGAAACGCATCTTGGCTTACCGGCGGGCCAAGGACGATATCGTGGCCATGGAAACGTTCATTGTGGAACTCCAGCGGGCCCTGACGGTACGCATGAATAAATGGAGTCAGTTCCGGGAGAGTATCGCGGTGCGGGCAAAAGCCAACTTCTTGTGGCATTTGGCCCAGCGGGGGTACCGCGGGCGGCTGGACTTTGATCACCAGAAGCAACGGCTCAACCCCCGGGTGCAAACCGAAGACCCAGCGGCGGCGGCACCCAATGCTAACGGCAGTAGTGGTCGGGGGGAGAGTGGTTCGGCGGCCCCCTCCACGGCTGGCGTACCTTCGCCGTCGGAGGCCGAAGAACTGCGGCACGATAAGGACCCCAAATCCCTTTCCGGCGGCGAAAAATCCTTTTCGACCATCTGTCTGCTGCTGGCGCTCTGGGAGTCCATGGGGTGTCCGATCCGTTGTTTGGACGAATTCGACGTGTTCATGGACGCCGTCAATCGGAAAATCAGCATGAATATGATGATTGAAAGTGCCCGCCAGGCCACCGACACGCAGTATATTTTGATTACCCCCCAGGATATGAGCGCCGTGTCGTTCGGTCCCGACGTACGGGTGCATCGGTTAGCCGATCCGGCTCGACGCCGAGTTTAGGGAGGAGGGGAAGAAAAATAATGGGAGAGAGCGTGGACGTGTGTTCTAGGTATGCCTGCAAGGGAAAATTAAGATTTATAGTTCAAGTCTCCCTTTGGTCGATAGGACTACACATTTCCGATTACGTTACATTGTTTTCGCTTGTTCCTTTCCTTCTCCCTTCTCCCTCATCCTATTTTCTTATTGTTACTATCCGGTCTTGCCCACCTATGGCCTTTTAATTGTAATAGAGCGACTTGTATATACCATCAGTTTATTAACCCCCAAACGCGCCACCACACCACTCGCTTTATGACCCAAAATTTACCAAAATTGAAGCTACCGTAGATGCGTTTCTCAAAGGGGAGCCGAATATCAAATAAATGGCCTAATAATAATACACCAATACCTCGTTTCTGTTGCCTGAATGCGTACGATTTGGAATTATGGGCCGTATTTGATCATTATTGGCTGCGGGCTCCTCCAGGGGTTGCTCTGAGTGGAGTGCGTTGCCTCATACTTTCTCTCCTCCAATTCCTTTCTCTACATGCGCATACAACTAGCCGAAGAAGCACTTTTCATTTGACTGCGGCTCCCCTGTTATTATCTATATAGTCTCTAGTCTCCTCCCCTCTACTTAGTCTCTCTGCCTCTTTCAATTTCCTTCTACTTTACTTCTCTCCTTTCTTCTTGACTGGGGGGACCAATCTTTGCTACAGCCTTACCTTGAACCTCGCTGGGCCTCTTTTTTAATACTGTTCGCGTGGTTTTCCCGCCCCTATCAGTTCAGGAAACCTTCCCTATTAAGTAGTCTACGGCTTCTGCCGCAGTCCCCTCGCTGTGCCACTACCACTTCTCTGAACTTTCTTTTCATATTTATCGACAGTCTCTATATTCGCTCGTTTACAGACTCCAGGTCCGACTGTACTACCTTCGTGGTTCTATTCAGTCGTTGCTTCTAGCCTTGGTCTCTTACCATAGCGACCTACCCCGCCCTCCCGCCCCATTCCCCAGCAGCACCCCGACGGCCATGGTAACCACCCGACGAACTTCCCAGCGCCTTCGCGCTAAAGTTGAGGCCCAGTCCACCGAGAGTCCCGCAAAGGAGCTAGTTGAGCCCGACTTCAAAGACATGGTGAACACCCCCCTAGTTACCGGCACCCCGAAATCCTCTAGCTCCACCGACCCCTTTGACCCCGACTGCGACGACTTTGTTCTCACACCCTACCGTGCCAGGAAACGGGTGCTTTCCACGGCTTCGGAAGCTTCCACCTCGACCCCTATTGCAGCGAGTACCGAATCAACCAAAAAGGCACGTCGGTCCACTCGAAAGGGCAAAGCCCCCGCTGGTCCGTCGATTGGGGAGCTTTCTCCACAGGTGGTACCGGCGTTGGTATCCGAGTCCGAGTCGGCGACTCCTACCCCCTCTCTTCGCCGGTCGGCCCGGAGGGTCTCCAAAGCCGCGTCCGCCGTTATCAGTTCTTCGGCCTCGTCTTCACTATCGCCACCCTCTATTATCGCCGAGGACACTCCAACCCCAGTGGCCACTAGTGCTGAATCGCCGTCCCCATCAACCGGCAACCGCCGTAGCACCCGTTCCCTTCGAACCCGTGCCATGACCCCCCGCCTTAACGGCAAACAACCGGATTTATCCCCTGCAGCCGACCCTTCTGACTTGGAATCCGACATTGCCAACATGTCAGATTGCAGCGATAGTAGTACCGAATCCGCCGTGGTTGATATTGAGACCCTGGCCATTGTCGAGATTATGGATGACGACCCTAATGATTCGGGATATTCAGATACCAGTGTGCGGCGGTCAGTATCTCGACCAGCTCGTCGGTCGGCATCGCGCAGTCGCCAGAGCCGGCCCGCACGCGGACGCAGAGCCCCGCCCGCCCCGAAACCCAAACCCATTACACTCGAAGAACGCCACCCCATCCTCGTGGGCGCCTGGGATCGGCTGGCTGCGACGGTGGGGGCCAAGGATATCCAACACGAGCAACCCGCGGACTTAAAACTTAAGCTGCTTCCTTTTCAGCGGGAGAGTCTCACCTGGATGATTCGGCAGGAACGGGACTCGATCGCCAAAGGGGGTATTTTAGCCGACGAAATGGGTATGGGTAAAACCATCCAAATGATCGCCCTACTCCTGAGTGAACCCCGGTCCAAGCCCAACTTGGTCGTGGCCCCTACCGTTGCCATTCTCCAGTGGTTGGCCGAAATCCGCACCCACACCAGCGAACTTTCGGCCACCCTCTACTACGGTAAAGACCGGGCCCTAGACCCTGGTGAACTCGAAAAGTACGATGTGGTCCTTACCTCCTATTCGTTGGTTGAGGGAGCCTTCCGCCGGGAACGCTACGGTGCCCGGCGAAAGGGCGAAATGGTCAAGGAAAAGTCGGTCCTTCACTCGGTCAACTGGCACCGGGTTATCCTTGACGAGGCCCATTGCATCAAGGATCGATCGTGCAATACGGCCCGGGCCTCCTTTGCCCTTAATTCAACCTATAAATGGGCCCTCTCGGGGACCCCTCTGCAGAACCGGGTTGGGGAACTCTACTCCCTGATTCGCTTCATGCAACTGGACCCCTATAGCTACTACTTCTGCCGGGACTGTGACTGTAAAAGTCTCACCTGGAAGTTTACCGGGGGCCGGGAGTGCGATGAATGCGGCCATAAACCCATGCGGCACTTGTGTTGGTGGAACCAGGAAATTCTCAAACCCATCCAGAACTTTGGGGCGCGGTTCGATGGTGCCAAGGCGTTCGTCCGCCTTCGCGATCTGCTGCAGAATATCATGATCCGGCGAACCAAACTGGAGCGTGCTGAAGACTTGGGTCTGCCCCCACGGAATGTCGTTATTCGCTATGACCGGTTTAATGAGGAGGAGTCCGATTTGTATCGCTCCCTGTTCGCCAACTCCGCCACCCAATTTAATACCTTTGTGGCCCACAACACGGTCTTGTCCCACTATGCCAACATCTTCGAGTTACTCACCCGTCTGCGTCTGGCCACCAACCACCCCATCCTCGTCACCACCAAGCTAAAGGAAAAATACGGGATTGGCTCCATTGCCTCGACTAATACACTAGTGTGCGCCGTGTGCCAGGATGTACCCGAAGACCCCATTGTGGCCAAGTGCAAACACGTGTTTTGTCGGGAGGACGCCGTGCAGTACATCGAGTCCAGTCTGGAGACGGTGCCCCGGTGCCCGACCTGCTTCGCTAATTTGACGATTGATCTCACTCAGCCCACTCTTGAAGTCCCCGGGGCCAACGCTGGTGATGATGAAACGACCGCCTCGCGCCTCTTAGCGGGAGTCGCCCAGGGCGACCAAAAAGAAGTCAGTGCGGAACTGGTGCGCCGTGTGACCCAACCCAGTCTGTACCGGGAATCCATCGTCAACCGCCTGGACTTAAGCCAGTGGCAGTCGTCCACCAAAATCGAAGCGCTGGTGGAAGAGCTGACTAACCTCCGCCAAGAAAACGCCACCATTAAGAGTATCGTCTTTTCCCAGTTCGTTAATTTCTTGGACATTGTCCAGTGGCGGCTCACCCGGGCTGGCTTCGGCTGCTGCCGATTAGACGGTCGGATGGGAGCCCAGCAGCGTGACGCAGTAATCCGGGCCTTTTCCACCCTACCCGAATACACCGTTTTTCTCATCAGTTTGAAAGCCGGTGGCGTGGCGCTTAATCTGACCGAAGCCAGCCGGGTATTTATCTGTGACCCGTGGTGGAATCCGGCGGTGGAAGACCAGGCCATGGACCGCATTCACCGACTAGGCCAGTTCCGACCCATCAAAATTACCCGTCTGATCATCGAGGACTCCATCGAGTCCCGTATTATCGAGCTCCAGGAAAAGAAACGGGCCCTATTTCAGTCGACCATTGGCCAAGATACGAGTGCCATGTCCCGCTTAACCCAGGAAGACTTGCAGTTTTTATTCGTGCTGTAATCACGGGAGGCCCATGGGCTTCTGAAGCAGATAGAGTTGAAAATATGCGTGTATACGTACATTTATTGAGTACTTTAAAGCCCCGTTTAGTGGCCATTTTCAATTAAGCATAGTTCAAATATTGAATAGTGTGCTGCGATGCGCTGGCTGTATGTATAAGTAATTAACCAAGATAGTTGGTTAGGGAAAAGGCTGACTTGATACGCTATGGGGTCCAAGGTGGGATATATTATTGAAAATAGATTTATCGACGAGCTTGGGGGAATATTGCTATTGCCTGATACTTCATAATTTTCATTGGGGATAGGGGAATTCAAATAGCCTGATTTTTTAACTTTTGCAAATAGAAAACCTGCGTGACTAGTGTACTTTTCCAATGTAAAATTACATAATGGTTTGCGGAAGTACGTGCGGTATGTTTGAGGGATATACCAGATGAATGGGTGGACTCACCCGTAGTTACAAATTGATTTATCGAATTCAATGGGGGCTGTTGAAAAATATGTCTGAACAGATCTATTATTTTCTCTTGTTTCTGACTAATTACATTAATTTATTTAGTTATTCTTTGTCCTCTCATTTTAACTATTCAAAATGACCCCTACCAACTACACTATTTTATAAAACTAGCCACCTAGAGGCACCTGCCATCCTCTAGCCACTTTCTTTCATTTTAACTATTTTTATTAACACTCCATTAGTATTTTTATTAAATTCATCAATAACCATTTATTAATATATTTATAAGAACTGTGCCCCCTTCCTGATAATGGCTATTTTCAGGTATTTCAATATTCATTTATATAACTACCAAACTCCACCCATCATTATTATGGGGTCTCAAAGGGCCTATATGAGGATTATTCTACATTACATCTAACTAAGAAATTTGAATGTGTTGTACTTAATAATCCATAGGATTAAAGTCAACTAACTATGAAGGACTAGGCGCCATCACCACCTAGTTCTATCAGTGAGGCGCGGGAATTCGGTCTTGTTGAAGGGTCACCTTCCTTCAACCATTCCTGCCACTCAATTTGCCTATTCCATATATCCCCTTCATTATATATCCATATATTATTAACTATTCATTATACCACTATCTAGTAGCGTATTCTAGCATACCTTACGCTGGCCCAATGTCTTTATCATTAGTTCCCTCAGCTATATACAGCCGAGTCAATTCCTATAGTTATTCTTGAGTAAATGACCATTTATTCTATACCCCCTTTTATAGTTAACTTGATCTATTTGATATTCCCGTATTTCTTATCTATAAATCGCCCTTCCCATCAACTATGTGTGTGTTATTTTTTGTAAACTCGTCCAAGATGCGGACACTTAATCATCCCTTGGATTATTGTCTATGACAGGATGGTTAATATAAATAGAATATCTAATCTTTCTATGAAACCAGTGGCATCCTTTATTATTTTAGCTCATTCCTGTACTGCTCACCTCTAACCAAATAGTTTTGATTCCAATAGCTAGATAGCATATGACGGATATGATATTTAGAGCCCCCACTATTTACACTAATGGCTTTATGAGTACCTGATTCAGAATGGGCCCAAATAATAACCAAAGCCCCAAACATTTCCTTATTTATCTACAGGATAAACATAACCCATTCTACCCATAAAATGGTGGTTTTCCAAACCCACCCTTTGTAATTGAAATTAATTTACTATACATTCCCAGAAACCTATATTCCCTAGAGAAAAGAATGTGACAGACACTGGCCCCAGTTCCTATACGTGTATGCATCGACGAGTTTTACATCAATCAAAACAAGTCAGAACATAACATAATTTATTAAACCGAAAGAATATAAAGGAAAAGTTGACCCAAATAAAAGGTGGCCGTCCGAAAATAGAAGACGGGTTACAGTCAGTGAGACCATTTGAGAGTGGTGAGACACATCCCAACTGGCTTAACCTACCGATGGCTGGTGTTATTCATTGCTGGGCGGGCAGTTTGCTTCCTGACCACAGCTACTAGAACCTGATTGATGTCTTGTTACGTAATCCTTACGGGGGAATCTCTCACCACACCCCTCGCAAGCAAAGGGTTTTTCACCCGTATGAATACGCAGATGACGATTGCGATCATAGGCACGGGCGAACTTTCTTTTACATACTGGACAGTCAAGTCTATTTTTCAGTGTATCCGCCGTCTGCTGATAGATGGGTAGATGGCTATCATCCCATGCCTGCACTTCGGCGTCGTCCCAGTGTGGTGACATGGGTGTGCGAGGCAGGTGTTCCGGAACCGGGAGGCTACCGCTCCCCGAACCAGAACCCGAACCACGGTGACCTTCAGTGGAATGGTCAAGGGATGCATCCTGTCCGTAGATGTGGGCTTGACTAACTTCCGCATTGTCCATGTAGTGTTCGAGCGCTCTAATGTACAAGTCCAACTCGTAGCCGTTAACTGATGCAATATACTCGTAAGTTTCTGCATTTGATGCATCCCTGTAAAGGGGACCCTGGATTAGATGCATAGCTGCAGTTTCGTAGGGGATATCAGGGCTACTGGGATTGATGTAGTTATTGAGGTTGATATCTTGGGCATTCTGCTCGGAGGCGTGGCTGGGAGTGAGTGCGCCCAGGATGAGCAGGCATGTCGCTCCAAAGAGGCGCATTTGGCTGAGGATAGACAGGGGTGGGCGGAAAACTGGAGGCAGTAAGGTCAGACAGGTGGGGGGATTCCTGTCAAGCGAAAATAATAATAAAAGAAGTAATAGACTCTTGAAGTAGTTAGAGGTGAAGAGCTAGCGTAATGGTGAATTAGTTGGCAATGAAACCGGCCAAAGTGTATCCCAAGTGTAGTGAAGGGTGAAGTGGATGGCGTTCGAATATGGAGGCGAACCTGAGTCTATTTAAATAGGTTTGAAAGAGGACTCCACTTGTTCGATTGGTGTTTTTGTTGAGCCTGGATAATTCCCAAAGGACATTCCGCTGCAGTCTCTTCGCCCCCGAATCTACTATTAAGCGTAGGTCGGTCACACTAAAGTATGAGGGTGCCTTCATTGAGTTTTATATGGGGGTACATGGTGTGCTCGGTTGCATATTAGTTAGGCCAGGGACTTACAGAAATATAATCATCACCATGTAAATATGCTTCGTCTCGTCTTTATCCCTCGAAGTCCTATAGCACATTTCACTAACCCCCCTTTCCTCACATAATACCCGGAAGGTTGTACTACTAAGCTACAGTTGCCGGTGGGTGATACGGCTGTTGCAAAAGTAAGTATGACCCGTCTCGTTGACCTATGAATCCACCTAAAACACTTTCCCTCGTTGCCGAGATTTCTGCTTTTCACAACCCCCCGTTGGCCTCAAAAAGGCCCGGGTTCCACTCTTTGCTCGCAAGCAAAAATTATATACCTATATTATTGTGGCGTAGTACCGGAAGTTTGAGAAATCATAATACCAGCCACTTCAATCTATTTAGGGCAGACTCGTTTGCTTTATTGGCTTGAAAATGATTTTTTTGGGTTCCATGGAATAGCCTGTCGTCCTCGCCCCACCACTGTGCGGATGCGGTTACTGAAACTAGGCGGGTGAATGTCGAAAACCAGCGGTGTCTATTATTAATATAAAAATAAAGAGGAAAAGGAGGGGGATGGCAATGGCAATGGCAATGGTTCTCAGCGCTGGATGCCAGCAACATAGTATGGCAATTATTATATTTTATTGGAGCAACTTCGGAGGTAAAGCGAAGTCGAACGATATTGGAAAGGCATCTCATACATTGCACGTAACAGTAGATGAGCTCCAATGTATAAGGCAGATGCGGCTGGTTAGGTAGTGGTTACTGATAGGTATGCATAGAGTACTTAACTATTAGTAATAGCGTTTATTCTAGAAAGTGGTTTCCTAATAGGATGCAATAGTATGACTGCCACATATGGGGACCGCACTGGACAGACCAGGATACTGGGTTTATCAGCTGGGCCATAGACCAGGGTAGTAGATTGCTGAGTGATGGCATCCCGAATGTCTTCCAGCCAAGAGGGATACAACTCATCTATTTCTTCGATATTCAGCCTAGTACCCAATGGGAATAATCAGTATCATGTCTAGGATAGTTCATTAGGGTGCCCGACTCCCATATCTATAGCCTACTTGGCCAATTCTCCCAATTATACCAGGCCGTTGTAAACATTACCATTTAATTCCCCTTGGAACAGGCGGTATATTTCTGACATTTATGCGAGCCTCTTTCTACATGCATTCCCTTTAGAGACTTGCTTTGGAGTGCAGTTCTATACGTTGATATATATCCCTTCCCGGCAATTGGCCCAGGCTGACAGGGGGGCCAGTCTAATAGGTTTTTACTCGAAGAGCTCCAGTGTGACCCTGGCATGATAAACCATCTTGACTGTAGCCTAAACAAGCAGACATACATAATAGTGAATGAATACCGCTGTTTGCGTCGTACAGTATAATGTCCAATTATATATAAAAATCCCAAACACCCATTGGTGGCAATAATTTGCGATTTTTTTGGTGGAAAAGCCTCAGTTTATAAATGAACGCAAGGAAGAGATGGGGGATACTAATTCGCACATGGGCAGATTGATAAAATTTCGAGCCAAGTCGAATAAGGGGGGGAGAGATAAAATGAACATATGCAAATGATCATTTCGATTTGCGACAAAAGCAATACTATAACGGATTTGTTAGTGACACCATGGGCTTTGGTTCCGCACAGCAGGCAGCCTGGTCGACACGGGCTAGGGCCAAATCTATCGACACTAGCAGATCAACTGAAGAGAAATATATATGCCTGATGGGGTAGGTGATGGTTACTACCAGCGTATCAATATGGTAGTACGGCAAAACTAGGATAAGAGGGGTATCATCAACTGCCAAAAATCCAAATGATGACAGAATTTACATCCTCCTGTAGAGGGATAGTGGGGAGGGAGTACAATTGTAAATAATGGGAGTTGGGGGGATGGTGCATAAATTCAAATGTGAGCGGATAATGGGTGATATGGTGGTGGGTCAGTGGGGGCCTAGATTCGGTGTTGAACCTATTCAAGTCGACATGCCTCCAACCCCTTTGGCAGCCATTAAAAATGATTTCGGATACAATTTCTATCAGGTGTGCAGATAGGAAGTGCTGGGCTGCTATACCTTTGATGTCCTAGGCTTAGAAACATGAGGTGCAGGCTTAGTTTTGTTCTCAGGATGTTTACATTTCAACATGGAAGGGTCAACCCCGGCTAAGAGGTACAGGGTTGACTGAGAAGGCAGATGGGCTGGATTTGAGGGCATCAGATCTCTAAAGGTTGATTAAAGTGGAGTGTAGGTAACCAAGAATTAAAATGGCCAAAGTACTCGGAAAATACTAGTGAAAATAATAAGGGTTTATTTTTAAAATGTATGGTTTCAAAAATACAACTTCCACTGGATAGACTGATGTTTTTATTTCCTTCACGGGATTCCAGTGTCTATTATTTGCAAACTAGGATGCTATGCGAGCACTAATTGCTTTACCAAAGACAACATCAAAAGACAATCAGTAAAAGTGATGATGATATGCCTGCGTTGAAAAAACCTGAACAATTAAACGCATCGCCAAAAATTAGTCACAGCATTGCTAATATGGAAACGGACAGAATTGCTGTTGGATAAATACAAGCAAGCTAAACCTGGGATTACTGGATTAATCCAAGGCAGCGAGATTGGATGTCCACCACTGACGGTTCAGCTTGGCCTGCCAGACGGCTCTACAAAATTATTCACTAATGGCATATCCATAATTCCAAAAACCATTGAATTCGGTGGTTTGATTCGGCTGGCTAGTAGATAAACGGAAGGGGTGGGAGGGTTGAACTCTACCCTAAAAAGGGTTACTTATAAACGGACCTCGGGAGTTTCATGTGCTGGTAGTTAATGACCTATAACCGCAACATCAAACGAAGCCACAGCCAAGGAGGATCCCGAATAGGAGGACCAGGACCAAACTAAGAACCGGAAGGACCCAGCAGCTCTCCTCAAAGGATGATAAATTTATATTCAGAAATTGAACAGGAATAGGCGGAATTAGATATCCTTTGATGGATACCTATTAAGCCTAAGGTATTGATAAACAAGGAACCGAAATTCCCTAGATTTCGGGTGCTATTTCTTAAAGTGGGAATAGTTTGATGACGGATAATCGGGGGGTTTCCTTTCGAAGATTTTCTTACTGGACGGATTTTGCGAAGGCTAGTGCCCCAACCCCCTAAACACATCCAATAAAAGCAGGATAGAATGCATCAATTGTTGCATTAATAAATATAGTCACCATTGCTCATTAAGTTTATTTATTCAAACTCCCAGTCAACCAGTGACTAGTATAAAGATATTGCAAGAGAGAGAGGGGGGATGGCCATTATTACGTTATGGTAATTAACGCTTAATATAACACCAGACAAAAACTGGGAGGTGGGGGAATAACAGGTTACTTGCGAGTCATGGAAAAATCAAATCATGATGGGAAAGGGAGGGAATCATCATGCACATCAATGAATAGCTAGAGTACTAAGGACATGGTAGAGGCAGGCGGGAGAAATGGGGAGAGAATTAGCATGGCCAAGACATTAACAAGTAGGATATATAAAGGGCCACACACCACCATCATTCAGGCGAAGGGGAACAGCAGCATGCCTAGATGGTAAGTAAATAGTTGTCAACCAGGGTGCCGCATTGATGACCACAGTTGACCTAAAACCCAATAAGAGATTAGGTGATTATATACTCAAACATGTTGGAATATAGGTTAAGAAATAAAGAGCATATGTGCTATATATATATATAAAGATGTGTATAATATATAGGAATGTAGGTGTATGTACGCATCAAAACGGGTGTGTAAAGAGAGATGGATGGGGTAGAGAAAGGCCGAGATTACGGAGATGGTTACAGACGGAGAGTACCAAAGATATGAGCAATCTCATCATAAATACCGAATATAAATATATAAACTATATGGAATTGTTATTTTTTTAGGGTAGAAAGGCCACCATTGTTCCGTGAGATCTAAAGCCTATTCGATGGGGATTGTGGACTTGAGGTGGTAGTTAACCAGATTGAGGGGATTGCCATTCAGGGGGGCGGCATTAGGCGACACAACAATCGAAGGACTACGGCTGCGGCTATGGTTACGGGAGGTAGGGATGGTACCTCCTGACATTGAAGGAGACCCCATATCCGATGAGATATGGTAGTGATGGAGCACCTGCTGTTGCTGGTATTGTTGGTGAGAAGCAGCACCATCCCCATGACCAAGGGCATCTCGACTTTGGCCGCTCACCGGTCGGGTCCCGGAGGGAGCTAACGAGACCAACCCACCATTCCCGTATTTCGATAATGAGGACATCATGGGTGGAGGCGGCATCGTGCTACTTGAGAACATTAACGGGGTAGTCGATCCCCCACCTACAGCGCCTACCAATTTGGAAGGATCGACCGGGGTGGAAGCTGCGCTAGAAATGCGCACTGTTCCGGAAGAACTCGTTGATGTACAGCTACCCGACCGCGACGAACTCCGCGGATATTGCTGGGCGCGGGCGCGGGCCTGCTGGCATAATGTCGTGTACCGACCAGCTTCGGCGTAAAGTCGGTCGAATTCGCCACCAATCTCTTCACGCACCCGGCGGTTCCAATTGGGCAACGTTGATGACAAGCAGGGGTGCGAGTGACCAGACAGCGACGATGATGACGAGGATGCCGACGACCGATGGCCACCCTCTGCATCACCGGTGGTGGTTTGGGGGCCAACATGGCCAGAGATCGAGGCGGCTGACGCGGATAATTGGTCGCTTTTAGTTAAGTTGGCGGTTGGGGGAAACGAAGCCGACGAAAGCGGAGCAGTCTCGCGATTAATCATAATCGCTTCGTAGTCGGGGCGCAGTTTACGGAACTCAGTAAGCAATTCCATAGTGAGGTCGAGGAACAATTCCAGGTCGCATAAGGGATCCCGATGGAAAACCTGCTCCGCAGCCACCGTTACATAAGCCAAGAGAACATTGGTGGTGGAAAAATGCCGGGTGCGATTGAGGGTTGCGGCGGCGGCAGAAGGAGCATTCGACGGCGTGGAAGTAGGAGTGTTAGAGGCACCGTTCGAGCCTGATGCGGAGGGGGTAGGGGGCGTTGACAGCGACTTTATGGGTGGAACCGGGGCCTGCTGCTTCCGCTTTCCGGCTTCGGCTTGCATAAAATGGGTGAACACTTCCTGCCATGGTGTAACGGAAGCGGTCTGGGAATAGTCTAATAAGAAGTAGTCCGAAAAATACGGCCGGAAGTGTTGGGCGTTACTACTACGTCGGGAGCCGGCGGGCGTGCTGTTGGAGGTGGGCGACTGTTGGTCATCCTGCACGAACAACATGCGGGAAAGTAGGTGGGAGAAATCAATGACCAGGTTGATACAAAAGCCGTGCAGTTGGGTCACCATATCGTTGATGGATGATCCGCCATCGTCACCCACACCACCTTCCGAAAGCGCAAAACTAGTGGTTGAGTACCCCGGGGTAAGAGGTGCGGCGTGACCATTACTGCTGGGAGCCAGAGAACTAGATCCATTCGACAAGATTGAGGTGTTGGAGAAGGAGGCGATGGACGAGTGTCCTTCAATTTGAAACATAGTTGTGATCCCGAGGTCGTGCGCTTTCATCAAGGCCTTATCCAAGACCCGGTTCAGGGGCGTAAATTTCCGGGGATCGGGTGGACCCCGCCTGAAGAAAGGACGGAGGTAGGGCAGGTTCTCGTGGAACAAGAACTCGATGAATTCCTTGGGGTCGGTCGTTAAGAACAAGTGAAGTAGCATAGGACAGGTGAGAGTGGTCGCTTGGCGCCAATAGTCCAAGTGCAGCTGGCCGTACTTAATGAGACAAAAGTAAAACATATCGTCCACCTCTAGGTCGGATGAGGTGAGGAGATAGACTGCCCCCAGAAAGGGTGCCGAAACGCTTAATTGGGCCAGGCGGGCTAGTTTGGATCCATCAAGCCATTGGAGGTCGTGGAACATCCAGGGATTGGGCACCTCGTAGAGCCGGGCCCGCTCGTTACCGTAGAGGCAAGCATTAGACAGCTGATTCACGGTTTCGGAGGAAGAGTCCTTGGCCAGGTAGCGGAGGCGATCGAGCCCCTTCAGCGCAATCTGCTTTAAACTGGCCGACTGGCGGGCAAGCAGTAACAGTGCGGAGATTTCGCGCAGACAGCGCACTCGCTGTTGGGTGGTATTAGCGGACGAAATAGCCGTCAAGCGAACCGACATTTTATCATCCCGATCGATGATACGGTGGTGCATGCCGTCGTTGAGCAACAGGTTGAGGCAGCACCCAAAGGCGGATGCCTTATCTTGTGTGTCGAAGACAGGGGAGTGAATGGAGTGACAGAGAGGATTGGCGCAGTGAGGAGTGGAGCAAATGATATCGCGGGTAGAGTCATACACCATTATCCGCAGATTGATCAAAAAGAGGCGATCCAGGATCGACACGTCTTTCTCGCGGGCCAATCGGCCGAGATCCCATTGAGTGATTGCATCCATGTCAAGCCTATCAGTACATGGTCCAATATTAAATGGGGCATGCGCAGAGAAGTATACACAATGGTAAAGGAATAGTGGTTAGTGAATGAGCCAACTAATTCTTAAATGTGACACTGGAAAAAGCAATCATCACCAAGTGCCTCAAAAACCAGCCGAGTGTGTAAACAACGAAGTATGAACAAATTAGAGGTGACGGCCAAAAAAAAAATAGAAACAACGGCTTAGTAGAGAAAAGGGAGAAAGAAATAGAGGAAGTAGGTGGGCGAGGATTCAAATGAGAAATAGTGACCAATATTCGCAATTGCCTATTCTGAGATGAAGGTGGATGGGTGAACCCATCGCTCCACAAGTCCCTCCTGGTATGTAGCCAACATTGGTGGCAGGCGTAAGCCACAAATGGCGAAATAAGTAAAAAATAATATATAAAAATGGATAGAGCGGATAACCCCAATCCCCAACCCACAGTTCGTCACCCACAGACCAAAAATTGGAATCTCTTGGCCATCCCTAGGAATAGGATTGGATTGACTGACTGGTAATACTTAACGACCAAATACAGTGGGGGAGGGGGTCCGATTACCACAAACTAGAACTTCTCCACTAGAAATTGGCCAATAATTGTAGAAAATAAAAAAAGGAAAAGGCCGTCTGTAACCACAGTAACCTAGGGAATCTACCCCCCCCAACAGGTAGGTTGGCAGTTATGGTAGGCGGTAGATTAAAAGTAGAAGAATTAAAACTTACGAGACATTGCGAGTGGCGCGTACCACCATGGTGAATACGCTTGCAAGATAGTCGGGATGATTAACGTGGGCGTTCTTTTGGACGCGGGATAACAGTTGATTTTTGAGATCGGCGTAAATAACTTCCTCTTGACAGAATTTACGGAATACGATGTCCCACATTGCCTTGGTGAAAGTAGCGGCTAGTAGGCCATAGTGATGGGGAAGGAGGGGGTGGAATGAGCCGGGGCAGAGTGGATAGAGAAATGAATACAGGGTAAATCCGAAAGTTAGTGAACAAGGTAAATTGGGGTGCGAATAAAGGGTTCGGGTGTGTAAAAGGATGGACTGAAAATACATGAATCCAACGGGGGACACAGCGGCGTCACCTTGGGGGAAATAGCTCCTCCGGTAGTACAAGATTAAAGTGAAAACATCACAAGGTTGTGGATAGAGAGAGGAGGAAACATTCAACGGCCATGCGACTCCGCTAGGGGCAAAGTCACAAACCGGCGGTCACCATGCTTTTGCATTAAACAGCCGGTCTATCGGATGGGAAGAGAAGCAAGACTTGTGTAGAAAAGAAGTATAGTAGAGGGAGGTGACTTACGCGATGTTATTACATTCGGGTTGCTGGCCCGACGCACACCAGGCACGGCTGCCCGAGCGGTAACGGGGGAGGGGTTTTCACTACTGGGCGCTGATACGGAAGTACCGGGACTGTGCCGCCGCCGTTGGTCGGCGGGCGGAATCCCCTGACGCAGCGACTTCAGCCCTAGGGTGGTCGAGGGGGTGTGAGTGCCGGATGGTACCCGCGCTTGGGACCGTGACGGAGGAGGGTGGGCGGACATTGAGGTGGGCACCGGAGATTGGGGGCGCGACTGACTGGCATGCCCCAGGGTTTTACTATTAGGTGACTGGCGCATGGGAAGGTGGTTGTCAGTGATAGTAGGCAACACGTACTTGGACTCGTTAGCGGAGTTTGACGGGGCGTCGGTCGAAGGCTGGGCCCGTATCCGGGTGCCCGAGACTAGCGAGGTCATGTACTGCTTTTTGTGGGTCAGCTGGGACTGGCGGGCGTCACGAACAAATAAGAGGCTCTCTTCGTCTAGATTAGCGGTCCGCGGTATAAGCCGGGAGGTAAGGCGAGTGGCGGTATCGCCCTTTTCGGAGGGGTTGTAAGAGAACTGACTAGTATTCATATAGGCTGGTGAGTAACTGTTGGGGGGCCCATAAGGGAATTGGAAAAGAGGGGGAAAATAAAAAATAATACAGAGGATAAATAAAATAGGACGAGAGCGAACAATAGTCAAAGAAGTTGGTATGACCAGCGGAGGACAGGTATAATTAGTAAATTGAATAGAAAGAGGAAGAAGAGAGGACCAAGAATGAAAAGATAATTGGGGAAAGCGACAGAGAAGAGGGAGCAGGGTGTTTCGTTGAACAAGCGATTATTATTAGGCGGCAATAGGCCGAAGGAGAGGGGAAATCGATGTCGTGATGGTAGAGGGATGGATTATACGTGGGGGAGCGGGCGGAAGAGGGAGATACGGAGATGAAAGAGACGAGGACGGATATGTATATAGACAAGATTGGTTAGTCAATGGTTAGGGGGAGGAGTATGAACGGGCGACAGAATGGACAGGTCACTCAGTACGGAGAATAGTTCGACAGGTATTGCGTGTAAATGTACAGAGGAAATTTGGAACAGGGGCAAAAGAGAGTAAAGGGTGAAGGAAAGCTGCGGACTGGTTTTCTGAGGGGCAAACTATCACTCAAGAGGTCGCTTTAGGAATACAGCCGAGGACAGGTGTATATATGAGAGCAGTAAAAAGTGCCGACGGGGGGAGTGGGCGGCGAATGTGACAATATATAGAAAAGCGAGGGCCCAAGCCAGACATGGTGAAAGAGGTGAAGGGGGGAGTCCATTACTATGGTAAGGTACTGCTGCTACTATTACTAACACCAGCCTCCCCGGAACCCTTATAAGCCATCACGATATAGAAGGCTCAAAACAGAGACCCGCCACGGGGGAAAACTGGGCAGCCAATTAGGAGAGCCACCCGCAATACAGCAGCGCGGCTCACCGCGATGGACAAAGGCGATATGCAAGTGTCAACAGAGCCACAGTGGCCAGGACTAAGGAACAATAATAATGCCGGGGGGGTAGGCTCACACGCGGAGGGAAAGAGAGGGCAGGAGATTGAATAACGGAATGCCAAAACCTCGGCGTTTGATTGGGGAAATGGTGTCAAGGTGGGGGAGAATAAGCCTATCTTCCACCAACTGCATGGCAATATGATTTGCTGGAGGGGGGAGGAGAACAGTGGAGGTAAGTCCACAGATTAAAATAAGCCCCCCCCCTTGGCTACTCATTTATGAATTCCGCGATAACAGGGTAAACCCCGCACCTCTACTTCATTTGTACCCAAACGACGGGTTCCGACTACCCTCTAAGTCCCCTTACACACCCACACACTCGAGGACATGCGGGGCCTATTCACCGCTCCTGCGTAGCCTACTCCCGAAACGGTCGATGGTTTCGCCTGGAGCCACCCCCCTTAGTAGGTCTTATCGATGTAGTATGGAAAGTTGAGCCAGCCATGGCAATATAAAAAGAATAATAATATTATTATTATTAAATAAATAAATGCAAACGGAAAACCCACCGCTGGCCACGGTGGGTCCAACTCGCTTGGATAACTGCACTTACCTACAGCCGTAGTTAATCGCCAACACTGATCGTGTGCGTAAGGGAATGGGTGGGTGGGGAAGAGAAATGTGACACTGGTTGAATGGGCCTAGGTCGCGGGGGTGGGGTCAGAGACTGTGCTGAACGGGCCTTGGGCTGGTGGAAGGTTGCGAACAAAAGGAAGCAGGTATCACCTGTGTGTCCGGCTCTTCAACCACAGTGGGCTGGGCAGGCCTCTGTAACACAAAGGAAACGTGAGGGATCGGTGAGGAGGTGTAGCCCTTCTTTTGCTGGGAGAACTGAAGCTGGCCGAGACGTAGCCCAAGTACACGTTTAAGTACAAGCACCGACAACAATGTTATTATAAAAGGAAAGAACAGGAAAATAGATACAATAAATGCTCGAAAAATGAGCAGAACAAAGAAGCAGAAGGAGTGGACGGACCATCCAGTAAGACTAAAAGGGACAATTTTGGCAGGAAAAACACCCAAGGGAGAATGATTAGACCGGTGGACTACGCCACGCGGGAGGCTGATTAGACTGGCGAAGGAGCGGTGTGTGAAAATGCAAAGGGCTGGCTGTATGCACGCAGGCCTAAACTGGTCTATATGCGGATTGGTTGTTGTTATGCGCACAGTGTGCCTAAGGAACAATGCAGTGTGAAGTCAGGCAACGGGTGGACTTGGCCGTAACAGCTGAGTAGCGACTATACTCAGTTAGTCTGTTTGTATGTCTGTAGGAAGGTCTGATCGAACGGTTGGCTACAGAGCAACGGTGTAAAAGGGATAATATAGGGTAAAAAGCGTGGGGGGGACAGTATTTCCGGGTGGTTAACGTAGAAAGCGAATGCAAATCGAGAATAATCCAAAAGGCAACAATAGTTGAAAGAAGAGATAAGAAGACAAGACAAGATGGACGTCAGACATCTTCATCTGGGTTTCAATGGAAGCAGCTGGAGGTGCACACCCCACTATACTAAACTGTACTATATTATACTATATTATGCATCGTGGAGGGGCCGTCGCGTCCAGATTGGAGTGAATGGGGGGGCACTAACTCAACTCAGCTGGTTTCAGATGGCGAACACCAGGCCGGATTCGGACCCTTGATTTCAGGGGTCACTTTCAGCACAGTCTAATACAGTATTGTATAGGTTGGGTCAATGGGTGGTTTTTAGGCCCGACCGGATATTATCGATCACGCCAAACCTTGTCTGACACCGCTGGGTTCAGGAGCGTCGCCCTGCTTTTTTAACCTTCTACTATCTAAGGCTGGTCCATAATGATGGCCCTTCGTCGGCACTAAGATCTACCATGGCCTACCTGTATACTGTACTTATATTATTATATATAATTTACCACCCGTGCCCGGTCCCGAATCCTATCACATCTGTAAACACGACAACGGTTCGTCATTACATTTAAACCCCAGCGTGATCGTTTGACCAACGGGGGATCAGATCAACACCTGCCGCGCTCTGTTTGATTGGCAAGCAGGAAGTTGCCAAGGGAAGGGGGCGGTGGTGGATTTCCACCACCTATTGTGGCCCCGTAACTTGATGAGAACCCTCCCAAGTTTCACGCCGCTTGGTCTTTGTTAATGATTGTGATGACGGGGTTGGTGGAAATTAGGCAAGCACCGCAGAACGCTTCCTTTCCCCCATCCCGTGTGGATCCTTTTCTCTTCCAGATATTGGGTTTCAACTTTCGGGTGGGTCAGTTACCACCCAAATGATAATATGGGTGAAATTCGGCCCAGCTATATAAGGGTTTACATTATACGTGTATGGGAAAATATATGGGAAATGTATTTTTAACTAGTAATATTGGCCGAATCTAATGGATTTTTCGTTATACAACTTGGGTGAACTTCTCCCATATTGTGCAGCAGGAGCGGTGTGCACTGTCCCGCGAATGGGCCATAAATAGAGGCGGGTGTTCATCAGTGCTATTATTAGGTTTCATCGACCCTTATACTACTCCTACTACTATTAATAATAGTATTAATATGAATAATAACCCCCTGAAGACAATAGTGCGCGTGATATTCACACTCTGTCTGTGGAATGGTAAATACGGCCCATTCCAGGGACCGCTAGCATGGCCAAGCAAGTAATGCTTCGTTGTACACCCCTCTAACCCTGCCCTTTCATACCACAATACAGTAGCTGGATTTAACAGGGATACGTAGGAGCAGGCTGCTTCTAGTTCTAGAAGAGCCACACTGGATTCCGGAAAACTAAACTCCGAAGACCATTTATTCCCTTGGACCCATTAGGACAATGGTCCTGTTAGCTCGCAAGCGCTTACCTTATCGGATTGCCCAGCCGTGTTCCCATGAGCTCACTACTACCACTACTACTGCTACTATTGGCTTGGCGTGCCTTTTTCTATTGACAACGGTGTTCGACAGGGGGTTGATTGAATAGCCGGCGGTTTCAGTAGCTAAACTCTCCAAGGTCGTCATCATCACTAAAGGCTCTGCATAAATCTGATGTCATTCTTCAAGACTCGACTAGTAACTCCGAATACACTGTGTCTCGGCATAGGTGTTGGTTATTCTCCCTTAGCATCATCTCTCCACTCTCGTTTACTTCCCCTTTCAACCCAGCTTATCATTCATAGCTACGGAGGCTGGCTGGTTGTCCTGCCACTCTCTTTATTTACTGTTGTTCGCTGTGGTTTCACCTGCCCATATCGACGACATGGGCTATTTTGATTATACCATTCGTCACACCGTAGGCAAAGGCGGCCGTGGTACGGTGTACCTGGCCGAGCGTATCCGCCGTCGCCCTGATTCCAGCCCCATCGATACGAATGCTCCCCTCTCGCCACCCCCGCTGTGCGCCATTAAACGCATGGCCCATCGACCCAACAATAATACTTCACTGACTCGCTCCCCCTGCGCCAATGGCCAACTTTGGCTGAACGAGGCTCGGATGCTCAAAATCCTCCATCACCCACACATTATTCGGCTCCATGAATCCTTTCAAACCCCTCGTTTCTACTATTTAGTCACCGAGTATGCTGAAGGAGGTAAGCGCCAAGAGGAGGAGGAGAAGAAGAAGAAGAAGAAGAATGGCCGGTTGGATCAGGGACAATATCTCATTTAAAATAATTTTACTATCGGTAGTACCACTACCGTAGAAATGATGTGGTGACTAGCCGCAATTTAATTTAGATGAGTGGCTGTGGATTAAGGGCTAGCCTCACCAGCTTGGGCCGTAGCCCAGTAGTAGTAGTAGTAGTTCCCTCCTCTTTTTTCCAAATCCCTTGTTATTATAGCCCCTGAATTAATTTTACCCTTACTTGGCCAGCATCGAAGGTCGCAAGGTTTAACCACCGATGGCCACGTTCAAATTGGCCTGGGGCGCACGTTCGGCCGGACCTAAAAATAGCGTCATCGCCGTGTTGGCCTTTTTCAATCAACCATCCCGAATTCGCAAGGAAATTCCTATTACCCTACTCTCTCTCTCTCTCTCTCTAATTCGATAAAACAGGGTGGTAAGGTGACTGGGTACGCCTTCACTTACTTTAATTACCATCTCCGTTTATTACTATATTGACTCTACGAAAAGGCGATTTCGGCGCCCTTATCGACAATTGCCCCGACCGCCCCTTTAGCGAATCTAGAATCGTCGAATGGGCTAACCAACTTACAAGTGCCTTGTCTTACCTCCACGCATTAGCCATAATTCACCGAGGTAGGTACTGAGAGGAGAGCTCTTTCTCTCTCTCTCTCTCCAACTCAGCCTTATAACAGAATTAATAGGCCAAGTCGCCTGCAAACCCCACTACTTTGGAGGCTACCGGAATCGGCCCATCATTTATTTTTTTTAAAAAATAATCTATTATCCCCCCTAACCGTGTCGCGCTATATATTTGAGAGGATAGATGGATTGTGGTCGCACGTTCCGGGATTCCAATTTGAACACCCCCCCTATTTTGAACTGCTTTACCCCAATGTCACCCCACTACTCTCCCCCACTCCCCTTATCTACCGCACCTACTTACCACCTAGATATTACTCCTCGCAATATACTTTGGCAGCCGAAGTGTAGCCGACTTCTTTTGTCCGATTTTGACCTCGCCGTCCAGCTGTCCAATTCAACAGCGCCGTATTATCTGGATAAAGCCCTAGTGGGTAAATACATACTTTCGCTACAAACTGCTATATATAGCAGCCGTGTCGTAAATGGTGCAACACTATTTATCCTTGCCGGAACCATTGGTGCTTTTACAAGGTTCAGGCTCAACTATTCGAATAATCTGGACAGCTTACTAATCACTACTAGGTGGACGGCTATACCTATCCATTCAATTACCCCCATCCCCTTGACCTATTTTCCCCTTCAAATTCCCCCAGGTACACCCAACTATATGAGTCCGGAAATCTACCGTGAGCGAAAATATCCTCAACAGCATACCCCGCTTCGTGTTTTAATCGGCCCGATAGAATGGCTTCTGTGGATAGCACTAGTCTACGTGCACCCAGCGTTAGGCAGCCAGTGACTTCCCTCATGTATTTAATTGTTTGGAACTTTCTCACTCCAAGTGTGTCTTTAACTCTACCCATATAAGCCCCTCTACCTGTACCTCTATGTAACTACCTACTGTATCCCCCATATATTCCCCGGCCATACTTGATTTTTAAACACATACAGCCCAGCTAGCGACATTTGGGCGCTCGGCTGTTTTCTGGTAAGTCACCCAAGGATTGCATATCCAATATACGGCCCAGGCAAGAGCAGTAGGAGGGGGGTGTGGATATATTGCATTAGTAGGGTAATCATTCGTCCGTGCTTGAACTAAGAGTGATTCAATTTACTCTATTGGATTATTATTATTACCTCTATCCACGCACCCATGACCGGCATCCGGGAAAGTTTGAATTAATTGAGCTGCGCATCGCCTTCGTCGCATCGACCACGGCCGTTTTGGCCAATAACATCCAGGTCCAGCCACTACCCCGAATAGTAAGGTAATCGAAATTCCGGCTTATATAAAGTATTCATGGTATATCCCCGATCGACTAGCCAAATGACTAGGATCGACCCTTGCTCATCTGCAGTCGCTCGCCATTCCCGACCATCACAGAAGAAGGCCGTCTTCTCTTTCAAAGTGCACCTTCGCTCTACCAAAATCCAAAAAAAAAAACACAGCAGAGGACAAATAACCTGGCATAAGCCCTGCTTAGCTATATAGGGGTTTGAATAAAACATTGGTGGTAAAATAGGCAGCATTTTTTTTTAAAGAATAATATATATCCAGTAAACCTCCCCTCCAAAAATACTACTGCTTGCTATGCAGTTGCTGTGAAGGAGTCCCACTTAATTAGCTTAAACCGGTTATTTGAATACGTGCCTTTTCAGTTGCACAAATACATAATATGTACATATATATCTGCGTTATTGTGCTTGATTGAACAGGCCCGTAGCATCATCCTTGGCCCAACTAGTCCACCGAACTTTGGAGCGCCAACCCCTAAATCGGATTACCCTTCAGGCCATTCGTGAGTCTTTGACCCCACAACAGCAACAACATCACTACCACCACCTTGGTAGAAACCGACCAACTAGCCTTTCCATTCAAGATGGGTCGCCGTGGGCCATGACCCAACATCAACAAGGGTCTTTACACCACGGGCCGGGGCAGTGGTCCAGGTCGGCGGACACTCAGACGGGGCAGGATTTTGGCCGTCCCTCTGCGCTGACTTACCGGCCCCATAGTCGACCAAAGGCTCTACCCTCATGGTCACCCGGTAGGTGTCAAATAGACCGATATAGTAATATAATATTGATATATATATATATATATATATATTCTTGTGGTAGCAGATATCATAATCTTTTAAAAGATATACAAAAGCAACGCCTTTAACTGTTATGGCCTGCTTTTACATCCATTGACTCTACAATATATATATATATATTCCATTCAACTCACAATCGATAAATTGTCGTAGAATTTCCTTGGATTCATTTAGGCGAACACCCAACCACAACCCACCCACGGCCTAGTTCAACTGAGCGATTAGAAAGCCGTATAGATGCCCTTACCGCGGCAGTCAACCCTTCTCTATTTGCATTCCTATACCAGTTAGCGCGCCGTGGTTGTGCATACCACGTGGCTATGGCGACCTTTCAAAAGGCGCACGCTAAACATAATCCAGCAAGTGTGGTCAGCCCCGATTGGTGGTCCAAATTGTTAACTCTTAGTAAGTAGGCCGGTATTTAACATACTAATGAGAGAGAGTGAGAATAGTCCGTTTAGTGGAAAAGCTAAGTCGTGACTGAATACTCAACGTATGTTCACTACAATGGTGTAGTTATAGGAAGTTGTGGTTGCGTTTTCATATGACTGGATTCTAATCAGCGATAATCTTTTTATCTCCGTGTCAATATGCACCAAAATAGTACGCGAAGAGAAAAACGTGTACGGTACAATCCGAGTTAATGGTATTGACTGATACCAGCCGGTTTTAGCTATATGTCCCCACATCCGATTGAGGCTGCTATTAGTTATAATCTTAGTGTCCCTATGTTACCGAACCTCGAGGCGGTTTCCATATATTGACACGCAGTGTTAGCCGTTTATAGGAGTGTGATTAAAGTGCCACGGTGTACCACTGCCAGTTCTCTAAGATGATCATTAGCTAACTCACCAACGCCCTGTCAGAACTAAACTGAATATGGGAGAAGTCCATTCAGGCTGTATAATGAAAAATCCATTTGATGAGGCCAATATTAAAAGTCTGACACATACGTGAGTTTATTTGCGATTTATCTCTAATGAGGGTGGAAAAAGGGAAAAAAAGGAGAAGGATGGTAATCTGCATTAGTTTAATAGATATTGTATTATATTCGGTCGATCATCAGAAACAGCCTTCATGCACTGCGTGAGAGGAGCATTACAGGAAATGAAATAGTCGGCGACTATCTGTAGGAAATATAAAATAAGAAACTGTTACGTGTATAGCGATAAGAGATAATTTATAAATAATAATAATTATGAGCAAGAGAAAAGGAAACCTCCTGGAATCATTAGATGGAGTGGAGGTGCTAGTATATAGTAAAAACGGTATCCCCAGGATGTTACTGTTGGGGATATTGGCTTATTCATCATAATACCGAAAAGGAATGATTTGTACTTTACAAAACAGACAAGCCTGGCATTGCATCGCTGGATAATCCCCCTTGGTTTTTTACATATGGAAGAAGTTCATCCAAGCTGTATAATGAAAAATCCATTAGGTAAGGCCAATATTACTCTCTAAAAATACATT